>JABUQX010018087.1:37500-52339 GCA_015478945.1 Trachelipus rathkii
CAAAACCTCTGGACATTTGTTCTGACTGTCAAAGTATGATTTCGGTCCAGGAAGAGTTTCAACACTCTTCCGATAACAGGCATTAAAGCAAGTCATCTTGTTTTGCTGTATCCAAGGAGCTGTTTATACTCAATCTCGACAAATTAGCAAAATTCCTTAAGCTCTTCTACTCGAACGGTGTAAATGTAAAAATACAAATATATTTCTACAATTACAGCTTCAACATCAACAGGGAGGCAATCGCTACCACATTGCACTGCGTTATGCAGAATATGAGCGAAACATCCTATTCCAATTAACTCTCTGCCCATCAAGGTATTCAGCTTTCTAAAAATGATAGATTTACTCCTTTTCTTGCAGGAGCCCCCCAAAATTACAATTTGTGTTATCACCACAAAAAAACAACTACTTTTTTGTGTAAATCATAATTTTTAATTTAATCTATTAAATTTAATTTATTAAATAATTTACGACAATGTCAGAGGTCTCTGAAGTGAGAGATTGAAGGTCAAGGAGCTTTACCTGAACTCCTACGTATTGCTGGAAGAAACGAACCATAACGGAAAACAGTTTATTGTATCTATGATTGCTCGCATCGGTTACACAGTGGGCATCTTTTATTTGTTGTCGTAGTTCCGCCTCAGCATGTGGAGCAAAAACATCTAAAACAATTGTTTCGCACTTTGCTCTAGCAAAAGAAAATTTTGGATCAAAGCATGTCTTAAAAATCTTACTAGCGCAATCTGCAGATCTAAAACTTTGATTTTCTCTCCCATATATATATATATATATATATATATATATATATATATATATATATATATATATATATATATATATATATATATATATATATATATATATATATATATATATATATATATATATATATATATATATATATATATATATATATATAATCATTATTGTTATGTTATCTTTTAATTTATAATTTTATTAACTATTATAATTATTTGAAAAGGGAAAAATAGCGGAATCTCTCGGGAAAGCGGACTTCTCAGAAAAAAGCGGGACATTTTTCTATTTTAAAGAAGTGGGACAGGGTCGAAAAAAGCTGGATATCCACGCTATCGAACTTTTAATGAAAAAAAAGAAATAGTAATACAAGTAAGTAATAAAATATATATTGGAAAATGAATGTAGAGGGCGGACTCTCTGTACCAATAATTCGAATAACACAACAGGAATAGGTAATTATATATATATATATATATATATATATATATATATATATATATATATATATATATATATATATATATATATATATATATATATATATATATATATATATATATATATATATATATATGGTCAGCATCCCGAAAAGGCCAGGCATGTAACTAAAAAACTATAACAGCTACACGAAAATAAATATCATTTTATTAATCAGGAGACATTTTACCTCCTGAAAAAAAAAAAAATAAGGCTTTTTAAAAAATAAAAATTATTAAAAATGTTGTAAAGTTTTTTGAGAATACGAAGAAGCTGGAGTAGTCAGAGGGAGCACGCAAAGTTGCCAAATGTTGAACTATAACTAAAGAATACCCGACGGGTAAAAATTAAAGATGGAAAGAGTCAGGGTTTCTCGGCCTACCGGGGGACGACGGGGGGGACTTCGTCCCCCCTCTGTCCCTCCGTCAGCTCGAACCCCCTAAAAAGGATATAAAAAGAAAAAATAACATTTTCTCCAAAGCGTAAAAAAAAAATGGTATTTGGCAACTTTTGCTCTCGAGAACTAATGCAGGATTCAAGTTCAATCACAGCGTTCACTTGCCAGATCTAAGATTATACAAATATTTAAGGTGTTATTAATAAATAAATAGAATAAAATAATTTTTAAAGTTTTGTCGATAAGTACTTGCTGAAATCAAAAAAATGTTATTTATTTTCTGTAGATGTTAGAGTTTTCTAGTTACATGCATTTATCTCTTTAGGTTTTTATTTATATATATATATATATATATATATATATAAAAATAGTAATAAGAAACTGTATATATAAATAAATATATATACTAATATATATATATATATATATCCACCACTCACGGGTAGGCCCTAATCAAGGAGGAGTGTTATTATATATTACCATTATCACTACCATCATCATTTACTACAATTAATATATATATTTTCTAGGCCTATCTAATATGTTCGTCTTGTCAGTTTTAGGTACGGTTTTACCTTCTTATATATATATATATATATATATATATATATATATATATATATATATATATATATATATATATATATATATATATATATATATATATATATATATATATATATATAACGGAATGTTTATTTTCAATGTCAAGATTGCTACTTTAATGGAAGTTACCTTTAATGGAATTATATACAATGGCAATGTTGCCAGCTTGATGGAAATATATATTCATACCAATGACACCAGTTTGCTGCGTTGACGGAAGTTTTCCTTTTTTAACAACTTTGACAAAACTTATCTGGGCGGGCGTTGCCGCTTGACAGACCATTCATCTGACACTGAATATTTATTTCGGGTTTAATGATTTCCGTTTAATTGCAATTCTCTGTTATGTTTTTTGTCTCCTCTTCTAGTTTGGGAAAATAACTTACTCGTGGATAGATGAGACTCTGTCGATCATCTGTTGCGACTCTTCTTTAAATGATTTTCCAAACTGAGACAATAGCACATAACATTATGACAGGGATTTACGGAGCTAGTTTCTAACTCCGTCTTGAGCAAAGGAAGGTTTAGCTTCAGGGTTTTGACCTTAAGTCTTAATCAATGAGTAATTAAAAAGGTAAAAGGATGTAATTATAAGCAGTTCCTATTAAGCTTCTATTGGGCAATTTACAGTACATTTCATTATGGCATAGAATAAATGAACAAATAATTAAACCAATAATATCCCCACACCATCGATACCCATTACACGACCATCCCACATGTCTCGAACAACCCTCGACCAGATAATATTTTGGCAATAAAATAAAAACCTAAAAAATACAATAATAAGAATAAAAACTATCCTACACTTATTAGATCATTAATAAAAACATAAGCATCATTTTTATTATTATTATTATTATTATTATTATTATTATTATTATTATTATTATTATTATTATTATTATTATTATTATTATTATTATTATTATTATTATTATTATTATTATTATTATTATTATTATTTCATTATTATTATTATTATTATAATTATTATTTCATTGTAACATATTACTATCACATTCATTATTTTTATTATTATTATTATTATTATTTCGCTATAACAGATTATTATCAATTTTATTATTTCATTATTATTATTACATATTAATAATTACTTTTATTTAATAATATAAATTATACACAATAATGAGGAAATAATTTATACCTCCAGTTTCAGGCGTAATTAGCCCATGCCTGTCAAATAATGGAATAGAGTTCCAGTCTCAGTAATTTATTCTGAAAAACGAACATTTATAAATTTCACGAAGAACAAGAAATGAAGCTAGAAATTATATATATATATATATATATATATATATATATATATATATATATATATATATATATATATATATATATATATATATATATATATATATATATATATATATATATATATATATATATATATATAATACATATATATATATATTATATATATATATTTGTGGTATATGTGCTTGGCACCTATATAGTATGCACGAAACAAAACTTTAATGTTATTTCCGAGTCCTCTCGCTCTCTCTTATACACTTTGTTAAAACACTTTTGTTCACAATTATTCTCTCGGTCATCACAGCTTGAGTTCAGAAATTACAGTAATGGCTTTTAGTTTCTTCTCCGCCTCTAGACCTGATTGTTATTGCAAAGACGCATTTCGCGCTTGGCGTCCTATATTCAACGTTTGGGGAATCTAATCCTTATTCCATTTGGCTTTTAGAAGAAATGGTGAAATGATTGAGAAAACAGAACTGAACAGGTATGTTAAGAAGGACTTGTTTTCGATTGGAAACCAATCCGGGCCGTGGGAAAGTACTATGCATAGGTGGAGAATTTTAGGAATGCCGACTGCACGTCGCCTGAAAATATAAACAATATGCGATAGCTACTTCATTGCTCATACTTGCATCAAGTATTGTAAAATCACTATATATATATATATATATATATATATATATATATATATATATATATATATATATATATATATATATATATATATATATATATATATATATATATATATATATATATATATATATATATATATATACGAGGATGGGCACCGTTACATTGAATTGGTCAGCGTTACCGTTACTCATTATTTGACAAGAATTGAGTTGCGTTACCGTTACATCGTTACATTTTAGAAATCTAAAAGCGTTACATGTAACATTACATGTAACGTCGTTACATTTTATCTGCATTACATACCAATCTTAATATTGTTTGATTGAAAAATAAAAGTATTGATGATTGATGAACAATATTTTATCTACTGTAATCTTAAAAATAATATAAAAGAATACTTAGGATCCTGAATTACACATGAAGAAATTACCTTTAAGCATAAAGGTTTCAAACATAGTATCAAAAAGTTTATTTCTTTTCGGGGAGTGAATATGACCTGCAAAACTGAACAATCTCTTAACAGGTGCTGAAGATGGTACTAGTACAGTATTGTAAAGTAAAGTAAGATAAGTACAGCATTGTAAAGTAAAAAAAATAAACTTTTTAACATAGAATGATCTTTATCAGTTAAATATTGCAATTCTATTTCTGGTGTGTTCGTATCCGGCGAGGCAACTAATGTTGATGGAAATTCTTCAAACTCAAAAAAGTTGTCCTAACTGCTATTGCAGGTTGTACCAATAACCTCGTTAGTGAATTCGACTGACTCTACTATCTGTACTCGAGATTCTGTCCATACAGTGGAAATTAGCATTTCTTGGTATTTCTTCCTATTGATTTCAGTATTGAAATCAGGTTGTAAGCGAACCATTTTAATTTAAATTTAGGATGAGAAGTAGTAGCAAGGATAGATTCGCTTTCCGACGTCTCTAAAAGTAACTCGCCGAATCTATTCTCAAATCCAGAAATTATACCGTTAAAAGAAGTGAACAAGCATGACGAAGTTCAGTTGCCGCTAAGCGTTTAAGGTTTTTCCTATTGCTAATAAAGTTGAGAACAGAGATTCGTAGAAAGAGTTTTTTAAACATATTGATTGCAATGACAATCTGCTCAAGAACCAAAATGTACTCTTCGAGGAATTCGATTTCTATATCTCTGAAGCATGAATTAATTCTGTAAGTTAATCAACAAGTCATTGAGGACGCTTTTGTGACGATTAAGCAATAAATAGAACACTCACATATAGACTATTCCACCTTGTTGCACAAGGAAGTCGTAATTGATATTTTAATATATTTTTTATTATTTCCGCCGACTTAAGACTCCCAGATAAGGATACGTTCCAAAGAGCTGAACACTTTGCAAATACACTGTGGTGAGGTTTTGCGAAAGAGCCTTTCATCGCTGG
Organism: Trachelipus rathkii; assembly: GCA_015478945.1. Taxonomy (NCBI): domain Eukaryota; kingdom Metazoa; phylum Arthropoda; class Malacostraca; order Isopoda; family Trachelipodidae; genus Trachelipus; species Trachelipus rathkii. The sequence goes on from JABUQX010018087.1 coordinate 43,062, forward strand.
TTTTATGTCCGTTGTACAAATTAAACTAGCCGTGTGAGATACACCTTAAGTGATTTTGTAAAGGTTATTTCAGTAATATATTCTTTGTCAACCTGGAATTTCGAGTCATCCTCATCGTCGATGTCGCTGGGAATTAATTCTTTGTCTTCATCTGCATTTGTATTCGATGACTTATAAAGTAATTCCAAATTCTTTAAAACACTTTGCAAAGTTTTTTCCGTTATCTGTGATAGTTGTATTTGATGCTAAAACGTGATACAGAAATTATTCTGTATTATACTTATTTCAGCAACTTTGGCGGATGTATGAGCTCCTTTAAACCTCCAGCTGGCAAGAGTGGCGCTGTGTCGTACGATTGTATCCTCGTTGATCTTTATATATATATATATATATATATATATATATATATATATATATATATATATATATATATATATATATATATATATATATATATATATATATATATATAAACATATATATATATATATAGGTATATATATATATATATATATATGAACTCCTCACTAAATGAACAGTGACGCCCATAAAGCTCCGGTATTTTGTAGACCACACGTCAACTGTCGCGCATAAGTATGACTGTTGAATTAAATTTGCTTTTATTTGGCGAAGATGTCTTCAGCCATTTGCAAAATTCGACTCCCAAGAGAAAGGATTGACCTCACATTCAACGTTGAATATACACCTGTAAAATTAATCAATAATATTTTGATATAGTTATATTCTTACTAAATAATGAAAGTTATAAAAATTCTATTGACTACTCTTGGGTTCCCAAAATGCTTCTACAATAAGTGGATGCTGATGTGTCATGTAGATCACATGATATATGTTAAAATAGATTCATCTCTGACCAGAGAACAAGTCCTTGAATTTATCATTTTCTATTGTGGACAAGCGAATACATTCCGTCGACCACAAAGGACGACGTTAACATTTTATCAAACGGGCTTTGAGTTTTCTTGCAGGATGTCCGTTAAACACCAAACGGTAGAATCGTTTGACGTTTTTTTTTATGTCGTCGCTTCGGTTTACGATAATCCTCTACCTCTAAATAACTGTCTGGATGACGTCTCTGAAAAAAATTAGATCTATATAATTTAGACTTAACCGCTATGCCCAATCTTACATGTACTCCACCGGTAAAGTCTGGAACACATCTCTTTTATCTGTTTTTCCAACTATCTTTCATTTGCATATATATATATATATATATATATATATATATATATATATATATATATATATATATAACTATATATATATATATATATATATATATATATATATATATATATATATATATAACCAGAGGTGGGCGCAAAAATTTTAAACTTTAGAGCACAAACGCAAAAGCGCAAAGTTGAAAAACTTAGTCCGCAAAAGCGCAAAAGCGCATAATTTTTCAAAAAAATTTAGTCCGCAAACGCAAAGCGCAAATGTCCAAAAATCAATTTCTTTTAGAAAGCACAAATTTATATATATATATATATATATATATATATATATATAAATTACAGATATATATATATATATATATATATATATATATATATATATATATATATATATATATATATATATATGAAATAAAGCGCAAGTATTTAAAGATGAATTATTTTTAAATTTTAATTGAAAAATGCAAATATATATAACAAAAAATGAGAAAGATTTTAATTTTATTCAATAATCTGTGATCTTCCTCTCGCTCTCCTCTTGCATTCTGAATAGGGTCATATTCCCTTTCATAAAGATAGATTTTTCAAAATTGCTGGATGTTATGGGCCCTCTTTGCTTAGAATCTCAGAGCAGAGCTTGACTAAACAACCTCTCCACGGTCGCTGAGCTGGGTATGGGGTATTATACTTAATAAACAAATCCACCCAGACCTCTGGTATTCACACGGAAACAGGTTCCTAGTGAGGGGTACTGTGGTGAACATTTACTGCAGCCAAACTATCCAAGATTTGTCCCCTTCTACTCCTCAGAGTCAGACAAAAACAGAACTTCAGAAATTTCTGAAATTTTTCTAAATACTGTTAGGATGACAACCAATTTGATTTCATTTTTATTATTACTATTTCTATATGTTTTTTAATATATATATATATATATATATATATATATATATATATATATATATATATATATATATATATATATATATATATATATATATATATATATATATATATATATATATATATATATATATATATACTTTAAAAATCTCTTTTTATATATATATATATATATATATATATATATATATATATATATATATATATATATATATATATATGATATATAACATATATATATATATATATATATATATATATATATATATATATATATATATATATATATATATATAAACTTTAAGCATCTCTTGTTAAATATATATATATATATATATATATATATATATATATATAATATATATATATATATATATATATATAAATATATATATATATATAACCTAACTATATATATATATATATATATATATATATATATATATATATATATATATATAATAATAATAATAATAATAATAATAATAATAATAATAATAATAATAATAATAATAATAATAATAGATGCTTAGTTTGTTCCAAATTATAAAAATAACTCACCATAAATTGGTCACTTTTCAGACTCAGTCCTATCACCTTCAGTGCCTTACTGTGGACGAGTAAGATTCGATGCAATATTACATTTGATTTCCTCTAGTATCCTGGTCTTGGCAGCTTGGCACTACTCCTCATTTAACCTACGTGCCACTCCGAGTTTGAAGTGAGGATGCAGGGCTGTTGCCATAAGCAAATCAAAATCATCAAATATACTGCTGAACCTCGGTTCAAAGCCATTTTCTTTCCCTTTGTTTGCTTTAGCAAGTAGTTGACTAAGTTTTTGGCATAGTAAAACTTTTCTACCACTCGTTGCATTTCCCCGATCTTTTCCTTGAGAAGGAAGAGATTAGGCAATAGGAGTCCCGCGTACGCATTCTTCTCTTCCTGCAACATATCAGGCCTAACAGCAATAGGCGTCATTATTTCGATGTACTCCGCAATTACCTTCTTATCACTTTTATTAAATACTGGAAGACAAGGCTTTTGCTCCAAACAAATGTTGTTAATTTGTGTCATGCGACCATCAAGGTTCTTAAGCAGGTCTTTTATAGAATCGTATAGGGAGTTCCAGAGAATAACACTTGGTGTTTTAAGCTTTGTTCCCAACTCCTTCTTAATTCACGCAGCAGTAGTAGTTTTCCTGTTTTGGGCATTCCACAATTCCTTTGCTTTGGTAAGTGTCTTATTAAATGGATTCTTGGCACCAAAGGACCAGCGAGGAACATTTGAAACATCCTTAGTAGCCAAAATGTTTAATGTGTAGGAAATGCAACGGCGATGCTTAGTTAGGCAAGTGCATCATGTTCTTCGAGCAGATTTTCTAGCTGGAGAGGTTTTGTCTGCAGAAACTCTTCTGTGTCACTAATTTCCTCCATCTCTTCACGCGTAACCACTATCTCCTGTGCCTGTTCTTCTTCCTCTTCGTCACCCTTTTCTGCATGAGCATCCACCCGAAAGGCTGCACAGAAATTTTCACCGTTATTTGTTGTAATGCAGACAACCTGAAGATAATTTGTTTAATTTAGTTGTTTCCTTATTAATTTGGAGTTATAATTTTTTTCAGCATTACATTATTATTTCATATTGATTTTTACTGACCTTATGCTCAATGCCAAATTGTTGATGAATATCCGTAATATTGTTGGCTTGGACTGTGCTGGTCTGAGAAACAGATAACTCTTACAGGCAAGGGCAGCCTTCTCTCTCTTCAAAGTATTCAAATTAATCCAGTTAACAGTCATCCCCAGAAAACTCCTGTTTGTTGTTCCCAGTCCAGCTGTCTGCGGTTGTGGCCACATAACTGACCTTAAATATTGTTGGTTAAATCAACCTTTCCTATTATGTATTTGATATCAAGATCCCTCATCACTTTTCTTCTGGAGGCGAAGTGGAAATCAGAGTTCAGGTAGGACAGGAATTCGACAAAGAACTCAGACTCCACAATGTGAATAGGCCCAATGTCATGTAGCAGAAATTGGGAAAGATTATGATGGGTTAATTTTTTTTCATTTCTTTTTAAGATTGGTTCCCAATCTTAAAGCGGAAGTATTATGACGGGACCAACCAACTACGTATTTAGGAAGGTAAGTCAATGAAAAATATTTTAAATAAACTTAGATTGCATTAGAATCTCGCCAAGGAAAAAAGGGAAAGAAAAGAAAGAAAAGACTAAGGTTGAGAAATTATTTGTCGACGATTTGGAAAAGTGGAAATTTTGTTTAATGTCCTGTCGACCAATTTTCTTGTCGATGATTTTGGGTAGTCCCCGTATATTTGTGAACAGTGATTTCCCGTCAAAGCTAACCATTAAGGTCTCCATGGCCAGTGAAGAAACAAGATCAGAAAACCAAAAAAGTCTTTAAGAGTAAATTCATCACGCCACAACACACAGAGATCACAATTGGAACAATCTATCGTTTATTGATTTTAAATGTTTTTTTTTTTTTTTTTTAAACAGGTTTACCGTTTGACAAAATTATCCAGAGAGCGTAAGCTTAATTTGGAGAAGATACGGAATTTGGGTTATTATGACCACAATATTAAAGTACTGTAGAAAAGTACTGGGGAAATCATACCAAGATGTCTCAACTGCTTTTGTCCAACACACAATCTTTCCCTTGTAAATTTTGCATGGCCTTTTTTCAAAAGAGCGACTCAAGGAGGGGAAGCACTTAAAAGCGTGCCATTTTAATGCCAATCAAAAGAAAAACAAATGGTGCATAAAAGCCGAAATGTTACTATCATCAACAGTCAAAGAATGTAAGGACGTACAGGATAAGGTCTTTAATAAATTGCAAGATGAAATTTCACTTCGTTAAAAATGATTCTACGTATATGCATATGGTTGGCTGAGAAATTGTACAATAAACATTGTGCACAGGCACAAAGCCATCAATTTATAAGCACTAAATTGCGTGAAATTGGTAGGCTGCTGCTCTTGCAGATTACGAAAATGGATTCGGATTTGACAAATCTTAATAAATGTTTAGCATCAGAAAATTATCAAACCATAAAGGATGCTACAAAGATAATAGCTGATACAATAGTAACACAAAAAAATTTTGAAATTCCTTTCCTTGCACTAAAGATTAGACACTTTAAATAAATCTGCTTCAATCAAGTGAGGGGTGGCATACGAAAAAGTAAATAAAACTGAAGAACAAGAACCATTCGTTTCCAGAAGTGCATGAAAATAAATTGGAGCAAAGATATATCTAGTAATGCACTGAAAACGTTAAGAGAATCCCAATAGAACAATCCAAGCGCTCTTCCTGTGGCAGAAGAAGACATCATGAAGCTGCAGAATTACCTGAAGAAATTGAAAGGACAAACACTGTTAAAAAACACGCCAGTTAGAAATGGGTGGAAAAGTTTGTTTAAATTAACATTAACATCAGTTATTCTGTTTAACAGAAAACGTTCAGAAATTTCAAAAATAGAATTATCAGCATATCTAACTACAATTAAGTTGGGCAGTACAAACCCCGATCTGGCTGATACATTAAGCACTTTTGAAAGAGAAGTATACAAAAAGTAAAGGCAAGGTTTGAGATTAGAGGCAAAAAGAATAGAAAGGTTCGTTTTATTTACTCCATACATAAAAGAATTAATTGACCTACTTGTAAGTAAGAGGAATAAAGTTGGTGTTAGCAAAAACAATAAATTTCTATTTGCATACCCATTTGAAGGAGCGGAAATGTGTTTGAGAGATAATGATTGCCTTAGAAAGTTTGCGAAAAATAACAGGAACAAAATTAAGAAAGCATAAAGCGGCTTTCTCTCAAGTTCTTAACTTAAAGAACCATGAATTGGATCAACTAGCCTATTCTAGGGGATATGATACTCGCGTTCATCGAGTTCAACAGACTACCTGATGATTTTTACCAATGAGCTAAAGTAGGAAAACTCTTGGTAACCTTAGATAGTGGCGATTTCGCAACATATAAAGGTAAATTTTTAAATGTTTGAGAGTTAGATGAACCTCTACAGGAAGACAATTATGAAGTGGAAAATGAAACTGAAGATAATGCACAGCCTTATCCTCTCGAAGAAATTCTTCATGAAACAGGTGCAAGATGCTTAGTTTAGTTTAGTTATAGGATTCAAAGTTATTTTAATATTCTGAGATAAATTAAAATCTTAGGTAAAACTTTGAGTGTTGTTGTCTTGTTTCTCTGGATCATTGTCACTGATCATCATATCTAGTCTCTCTTCAACTTCTTGCAGCTCTCCAAAGATGGATTTGTGTATATTCTCTGAGATATCTGATGACTGTTGTATCAGATCAAGGCGTTAAAAGTCGTCAAGGAATAGAAGTATAATAATGACTTAACGGAAATATTAAAGAAATAACGCGAACAGTACTATAAATTCATTTTTTTTACGGCTTAAATGAACAAAACCATATAACAACAGTGGTGCTTTCATTTCTATGCCGTCAATTTAAAATTTTAAAGAATATACTGTTTTTTTTTTTTATTACTTTATGGATGTAACATTTTGTAGATTTTTATCTGATAGTAATATACTTATATCATTCTAATTTATGTTAATAAACCAAACCAGCCATTAGAGGGGGGAGTTATATTATCTTTATCTATTATTTTTTAAACAACATAAATTAAAAATAAAAATCTTTTGATGACATTTATATATAATTTAGGAGGATAAGATACGATGTTCGTGATGATGATAGATGAAGAATGCAGTTTTCCAGATGCCCCAAAAAATTTTTGTTACAACTTGAGGACACTACATTTTTTTATATGAAATGCTCCGTTTATCAGACAAGCTCTAGGCTCTCTACAATCGTTGCGGTATTATTGCTTTTAACTTATCCTTACGCAAAAAGTGGCGATAGAGAATGAAAATTCTAGTTATTAGACTAAACTATGAAGCCATCATGAGAAAAAATGCAACAAACATTTTTTTTGTATATTTCAACAGATTCTATGAAAGAATGTGTAAGAACGCATTCGAACAGTAAATACCCATTTTTATAACCATTTTTGGACGATTTAATATCAGTATTAGGAGAGAGCTTTTAAATCAATAAAGAAATTATATCTCCTTTCAGTTTGCTCATAACCGAACAGGTGTATATGTGCCAATATAAGAATGTTGATTCAGTAGAACGATGAGGAATGGCTTACAATTGAAGATTATATAAAAGCATTGGATACTCTAATCCGTAAATGTTGAAGAAATATTTGTATATTATAGGCAACTCAAATTCAAGAAATACGTTCCAACTAACAAACCATAGAATTGACGGACTAGTTTTTTCGTTCGCAGTCACACAAGGTGTTTTCCAAATATTTACACCTTTTTGCCAATACTACTGGCAATTTTCTCCGTGTCTACTGCTTCAGTAGAAAGAAGCCTTTTCAACACATAAGAAAATCTGAAAACCTTACTTTGAGAAATGTTTCATAGTGTAGATTGAAATACTTACTTGGAAATCATATCATCGAATACTGATAATAAAACTTGAAGATGGTTCTTTCGGACTTTTGTTACGTCTCATGCCCGGCGATTAAACTTAATAATTTAGGCAAGATGATTTTAGTAAATTTAATGTACATTAATTCCATTTTTTTCTTAAGAACATTTAATATTTGGTCCTCCACTTTATATATATATATATATATATTATTACTGTATATAAGGATATATATATATAATATTATAGTATGGTTATCTATATATATATATAAATATATATATAATTAAACATTATATATACTATTACAATCTTTAGAAGTTTGTTCGTGAAACACTAGTTATAATTATATTAACATTTTTTTTTCTGGCCCCCGAAAAAAATTTCTGTGGATACGTCCAATATACATATATTATAATATAAACGATATAACTATATATATATATAATAGCGGATATATACTATAATTTTATTATTATATTCTACTATAATTTATTAATGAAAAAATTATACATATTATTAATTATTTTTATTATTTATTATTTATTATATATAATATATACTTGAAAAATGTTTAATATTACTAATTTATTATATAATTTGGAGTGTCGCTATCTACTCCTTTCACTCCTAAACGGTGTCAGGCATGCTCATTTCCGTGCCTGAGGGGGGTCATTTTTACACGGTATTTTTGAAGGCAACTTCCATCACAACACCCCGGCCGTCCCGGTGCGTACCAAATGTTTATTTTGAGAGAGACAGCGCCGATATCCTCCCCGAACCCTTTACTTTTTGGGGAGCGTTAGCACCCTATAAGGATTTGAACATAGCCTTTCTACACTCACTGTATCTACCTAAGGTCTGGGGAGGAATATCCACCATGTTATTGTCACTCTCCAGTTGTTCAATAAAGTGTCTTCGCGTATTGTTCAAGCCTTTTTACTACCCTTGCATATATAGCCATCTGTGCCTCTGTTGTGCGTTTAACTTTTGTACTTTTAGTAATATATACTATATCAAGTAATCATATATACTATTTATTATCACTAATTAATATATAATATTTTATATTATAGGATATATATATTAGTAGTAAAATAATCATCTTATATATATATATACTAATTACTATACTAAATACTAATATATTAATAGTTAATATATATAATAATATAATACAATAACTAATATACTCTGAATTAACGTAAGTATATTTGTATATTTTTATGATATATATGTTCTTGGTAGGTAATGCTTCTTACTATGAGAGTTCTGAAAAAGATATATCATTTATTCACACAAATATTTCCTTGGTCCAAGACAGCATTGAAAGTGTTGATAATAGTTACCGGTTAAATAGAACTTTAAGACAGACGGCCATTTCAAAACTGATGGTACTGAGTTTCCCCAGTACAATCAGTTTTGAAATTGCTGTCTGGCTTAAAGCTCTATGCATCCGGTAACTACCAGGCAAGCATTATCTTATGTGACATATCTGTATATAAGTTATTATAAATTTATTATACTTAGTTTTAAAGGTTCCACAAAAAAAAAAAAAAAAACAAAGTAACAACGATGTAAAGCTGTTTATATAAATTATATATAAACTGTAATGTAATTTTCAGATGGGCAATGGAGATTTACACTGAATGAGCCAGCCATCAATGTGCCATCTG
>JABUQX010018088.1:0-45506 GCA_015478945.1 Trachelipus rathkii
TATCCTGATGATGTGGTTTTGTGTGATGATTTGAGAAGAGTTTTAAGAAGGACTGGTAGAAGTGATTTGCGGTGTTTAAAGAAGGGTTTTGAAATAAATTGGTAAGAATAAGGTGAAATGGTAAGTGAGTGTGGAGGTAGTCTCTGTGTGATTATGTGGATGGTGAGCGAGTTCAAATATTAATTATAATCATCTATGAAAAGGGAATGGATAATGCAGGGTATAGTAGGAAAGTGTTGAAGGTAGAAAGCGGCTGTTGCAGTTAAATACTTGGTGGAATTACAAAGGACTAAGTCTCGAGGGCAAGGGTTTTAATAAGAGGGTATGCTTTGTTATCGGTGTTATACGTAGTGAAACTTGTTGGAAAGAGTAACAGATCTAAGGTGCCTCTGGTTTCAGAGGACAATCTTGGCGTGTTAGGTGGTGAGAATTGACAAAATAGAATGAACGTGTAAGGGTTGTGAGAAGAGCGTCATTAGGATAAATGTATATTAAGATGGTTTGGACATAATGAAAGAAAAGGAAGTTGGTTTAGTGGATGTATAGGGACGAAGACGAAACTGAAGATAAAGTGGATTGAGTCATAGAGATGTCTTGAAGAACACCTCTATTAATTGGCAGAGATGGAAGAAAGGTGCATAAATAGATGTGAAAGTATGAAACTAATTTGAGAGATAACAACATATGAAGTTTGTCAAGTCTCATGAATCTAGGTTATTTCTTTCACCGTCAACAAGCTCTCACTAAAGGTAAGGTATGGAGGGAATGGTTATAATGAATGTTTTCTACTACTTTTTCTGTTAAGGTGTATGTTGCGCACCTCACATCCGATCTTTGGAAAGGAGGTAGATGATGATTGATTGTTAGGCTAATAGATTTCAGTTCATTTAATTTTTTGTTTGTTAGTTTATAAGAAAACCTTAAACTTTTTTTTCTAATCTTTCCATGCCACTATCACTTGGTACCAGTCATTTTATTGTGGAGGTTAATGTCATAAATACGAAGGAGGAACAGAATCAGAAAATTTTTGATAAATATAAAAATAGAATGAGAAATTGTTGATGTTATTAGAAGGATGAAAAGATGCAACTCCCTGGCTTAGAACTATAGGATAAATTAACAGGAAATGTATTTGAAGCAGTAGGAGGTTTGAACAATAGGAAAATATTTTTTTCTGGACAAAAATAAGATTAAAAGAAAAGGTTAAAAAAAAAAAAAAAAAAATTTCTCCAAAAAATTTTCTCTCATTGCTGATTTCAAAACAGAAGGGAATTATAGTATTTCAAAAAACGATTGAATAACCTTCCAAAATTGTGACCATTGTAACTAGGAAACAAAAGTTAAGAAAAATTTTATCCACTTGTCCATCGAACAAATTTCCGGACTAGATGTAATTGAATAAATATTTATTTACTAATTGATCAGAAGGGTTTATCGACTCCTTTCTTCCGTTTTCTTTTATTAATTAATTATTATTCATTTCATTTATTTAATAATTATAAAAATAATTAATCAGTCAATTAATCAAATAGGATTTAATAAGTAAAAAAAAATAATTTAATATAAAAATATCATAAAAATAAGAATTTAAACATTTATAAACTGAAATGGGATTCTGAGATGATGATTAAGTTCTATAATAATAATAATAATAATAATAATAATAATAATAATAATAATAATAATAATAATAATAATAATAATAATAATAATAATAATAATAATAAATAATAATAATAATAATATTAATAATAATAATAAATTTTTTACCTAACTTTTTCCACCACGCATTTTTAATCAAGCTTTGACCATCGTTTCCAATATCTGAGCTTAAGAGTTCATCCTTAATTTCCATCTCACTCTATATCCATAATAATTAGATTCAAAATTCACTATTCGTCCTTATCTCTACGCTGATACCGACGCTCATTTGATGAACGATTAAATTTGTTTTAATTACAAATAATCTTATTGAAGGTCTTAATTTTTCTTAAATGATGAAGATAATATTAGTAAGTAAATATAGTCTATAGCCAAAATTGTTTGATACATTCCGTAAATGTTTAGTTATATGCTTTGTTTATCGATTTAATAAGTGTTCAAACTAAAATTGACTGAATACCACACCTAAGTTGATAAATCTGTAAAATGTCGTTCCCCCCCCCCCCCAAAAAAAAAGAGAGGAACATGCTTTACTTGCAATTTGTTAAATAATAATAATAATCCCATTTGGGTTGACATACGTCGCCTTTTTGATCTACAAAATATTGCGGCTATCAGACGAAATACTTGACGTCGTCTTGTCGGTCTAGAAAAGCTTAGATTGGGTTAGGGTAAAGATATGTACAACTCAATATTGAAGTTGGAGATTAGAAAACTAAAATATTTCAGGTTATATAGGCTAAAGACATTTGAGGAGCCAGGGTTTGGTGTTAGAAAATAAATTCAGGAAATCCGGTAGGTTTGGTGTAATAATGGTAATCCAATAAGAAGATTGTAAGATAAAAAATGTTTGGTGTTGTGTTATGTATGAACATGACTATATAGATATGTGTTAAGATGACAAAGGGAGATGGATCGGTGGAGATTGTTGTTGGAGAGAGAGTCATCGAAGTGATTGACTTATCGATCACATTCGTCTTATGTTGAATACTGAGCACGAAGTTTATGAAATTATTAGTATTCGAATGAGTGTGTTCTTTTCTGTTCATCAACTTGGTATACTCCTTGCCATATAATATATATTTTCTCATCACATAATTATTTATAATATTACAAAATAATGAAATTTAGTATAAATAATTAATTATTAGAATATTATAATAAGTTAAATCACTAAAAATTATAAACATTAATTATATATCTACGTATTAAATAAATTTTCCTACAACGGATATATATACCCTATAATTGCCAGCTATATATATATATATAATATATTATATATATATTATATAGTATATATATATATATAATACCAGTTATATATTTATGTAAAGCGGGGGCTACTTTTGACATACAGGTGGTATCCCTTGCATTTTTCCCTGCTCAAATATTTATTATGACACTATAATGTTTGTAAAATATTGCAATTATTCGTAAAATATCTCTCTGACAACATTTTTGTTCCTTAATATACTATAATACAATGTTGTACACTTTTTATAAAGTTTATATTATAATTAAAAGTTACAAACATTTTTCAAAAATTTTTGCAAAATCTGATTTTTTACCTTCCTGTGGTTTGTCGATTGTCGGTAAGGTTAAAATCACATCAATTTTTTTTTTATAAAGCAAATTTTTTTTGAAAAGAGCTCAGGAATAATAATCAATGTTAACATTTTTAGAAAGAAATACTGCAACATGTATAAATTTGTTCATTATCTAATTGTGAAACTCGTAGAAGATGGAGGTTAAACTAATTGGCCACCCATTATTATGGATTATGGAGATCAGAAGCGTTGTATCAGATTGATAAGTACCTCGCTCTAAATGCTCTTAATATAATATTAAGTGGTTTGGGAATTTATTCTGATTAATGACAAACTTTAAATGTTGTTGTTTTCTTGTCATAAATATTTATTGTGTTTCCTATTATATTTTTTTTTTATCATTTTTCATTCTTTTTTTAACAGATTTTTTTAATATTATTTTCTCGTCTCCATTATGATGAATAAGAGTTTATTATTTTTTTCACAAATTTGTAGTAATAAGATATAAAGAGTAGAGTACATAGAAATTAAAATTTAAAATCTGTAAGTATTAATAATGTGATTAACGGCAATTAAATGACTTGAGACAAGCTCGCATAGTTAATTTCTCTATCAAATGAGATTCATATGAACCATGATTGTAAATAATAAGTATTCAATATAAGATTAAAGGTATCAAAGAGGGATAGTAGTACAGTTCTCAGACCACCGTTACCTAATGATATATGCGACTTAGTCATATGTGAGATACCTAGAATTTTTTCAAGTATTTCTGTTCTTATAAGTGCATGGGTATTCTATTAAGATAGAAGAAGAACATTAATACGTAAACTTTAATTTTAAGAAAAAACATTTTTTCAGATATAAATAATAATAGCAATAATAGTTGTGGAAATATATAATTAGAAAATATTAATAGATTAACGAATGCAATAGGTATTTTCACCAGAAATAATAGAAATATACAGCTATTAAATATGAGTTAATAGTGATATGATAATAACACTGACTCAAACAGAACTCTTTGCTTATGCATCTTTTATATATGGGATTCATTATCATAGAACACTTAATGAAGACTCGCCGCTCTAAATGAGGAGATTGGACAAAAACCTCAATTCCTGAGTCCATTGGGCTGTAACTTTGAAAAAATTCACAGATAACACACCATATGCTCAGATCTAAAGCCTGCGAAAGGACTTAACATGAAGAGTAAAGCGTCCATGCGTAATTTTATTATGAGTTCTAGACATAGTGGTATGATGCGAGGTGATTGGTCAAGAGAGTGATTATAATAGTATTTATAAAAAATTATAATTACAGAGAATTCCAAGAGAACCAGTTTTATATATAAATATTATCTACTTATGGGATTGGTTCGACAGATCTCGATAATAGCGATGTCGGACAATACAAACAGTGGCAGAGTTACTACTAGCTTGAGCAGGTACTCAAGTAAAATAATCAAGAAAATATATCGGTTTAGTGAATTCCAAGAGTACACTTATTTATAGATGATATTTATAATTAATGATAAAAAAATATTTAAGGATCTTAAATTAAATATGTTTAAAAATAAATCAGTATCTTTTAATAACATCATAGATTATTTACCCAGCGAAGTTAAATAGTTATATAAATGCTACGGAAAATTAAGAAACATTGATCATTTATATTATGGTTAAACATTTAGGTGAGAGTCTGGTAAAGTGAGAACGTTCTATTAATAGTTAAGTTTATAATCAGTGTGTTAAAGTATTTTTTGTTTTTTTAGGGTGTGGGCAATCCAGCATTTATATGAATGAGGCAAGCTGCAGTGTCGATTCACAAGAACGCTCTTTATGTTTTCATTTTATACTAAAAATAACATATAGCGATCTAGCTATACTCTCAGGGTCTTTCGAGATAATTTTATGATTGTCTATGATTTTTGTCAGAAAAACTTTTTGAATTTGTATCGAGAGTGTAGTATTATCTAGCTCATATTTTCATATTAAGATTGAGTAGTATCTATGAATAGCTTAAATATATTTTAGACGAATACTCATTTATATATGAGTAGAAGCAATCAAATGTTTTGACTATCTTCAATTATTCTAACTTTAATTCTATATTTTTTAAAAATATTGATAACTAATGTTAAAATAATGCCTAGATTAATTATAATTGAGCGCTTATATACTTTACGTATCGGTGCGACTATCTAAAACGATTTGTACAATCTAAACTCTAAAGCCTCACGAATGTTTTGAATTTCGTTCATTGACGCACATTCGGGTTACGTTACGTACTTAAAACAATAAATTTATGAAGCAGAGCTGTTTATTGTACAATATTTATTGTGGTTCTTATGATTAGATTATATATATGTTCGAATGAATTTCAGTTTAATATGGAATATCTCTATAATCATCTATTTAAACATAGTTAATCACTTGTGAACTTGTGATAAGTGAATATTATACATTTTTATAATTATTTACCGTCTACTGTATATACATGGTTTCGTAATATGTTACGTTTACTCAGCATTATATATATATAATAATAAAAATATTAAGGTAGTAAAATATTAATTATCAAACATCTATTAAAAGGGTATCTAAATTGTAGTTATATTTCTATAACGAGGAATAAGAGTAATTGTCCTCCCAAATATAAATGATCTACCTTCAAATATAATCATTTCAATATATTAGTATCTTTTCGTCATTATAGTAAAGATGTTCTGCAAGAATCCCACAGTGTATTGCTATTTACTTTCAGATTCTCTATTGTATATTTTGTGAATAGACTCTTCTTATATATAAGATCGTTAAAAACATCATAAAATTTCATGTATATTAAGAAATGTCTCTATTATAATATTCGGGAGGAAATTATGGCTAGGAAATGGAAGGCTGTTCAGTATGTAAGTGACAAAAGACACTCCGCTAGATAAGCCCATAGAAAGAGGTAGAAGAAAAAAAAAAAAAGGGAAAAAAACCTTTTTCGGAAATGCAAGTTTTGTTGATAAATAGAAAGATTCTTTTCAACGTTTGGGGATCATTTGGAGCAAAATAAGAAATAGTGGGAGTAGAAAATGCTGAATGCTGTAAGCAATTACAGGCAATTGTGAATATAAATATAAGTTTCTTATTCTCATAAAATTCATCCAATAGTTTCATTCATTTTTAAATCCATTTGTTCAGTATTGTATTTCTGTTGGTTTAAAATTTAAGATTAAATTATGAAATTGAAAAAAAAAATTTTATTTATCTTGATAGAACTATCAGAAAAAAGACTAAGGATAATGTGGCCTTTGATTTTTTTTTTGTCTTTTTGGGGCTTCTTTGGTGATTATTGGGTGCAAATCTTGAATTATATATATTTACCTTCAGTTTAAAAGTGGACTAAATATTCAAGATTATTTAATGCTCATAGATGTATAAAATAATATTTTTTTTTATCTTTATTATACTGGCTAGGAAACCCATGTTACTATTGTCTTCCATTTACATTGATTTAAAATTAAAATTAGAAGTTAAATGCTTCAAGACAGAAAAACAGAAGTTGGGTTTTTTGGTGGTTTTTTTTTCTTTTGGTTTTTGGGTGCCAACCCTGAAATCGGTCACAAAAGGGAGGAACTGTACTTTATATAATTCGTTAGATATTTTTTTTTTATATAAATTATTTTTCTAATTGGAAGGTTTTTTGAGTAAGGATTATAGAATTTATATTTTTACCATATAGCTATAATTTAAGTAAATAATTACATTGAATTAATAAAAAAATACATGGTTGGAAATTCTTTTTTTTTAAATTGGCAAAAAAATTCTAAGACCTGTTGAAAATTTCGTAGAATAAGGATTTCAGAATTTTGACTTAGATACATTCTTGGTAAGATCTATTCTTAAAATATTCGATGTAAAAAATTGAAAATATTTTTATAGCTGTATTTTTAAGTAGTTTTGTCTTTTTTGGCATTTCGGGTGGTATTAAATTCTCTAAGTCGGTTTGATGCGTGTGGTAACGGGTCAGTGTACATTTTAATAATAAGCATGACTATTATTTTTAATTTCAAATTTTTAATTTTTGTTCTATATTTAAATTTGTTTTATGTTTTTTATACATATTTTTCTTTCTAATCTTATTTAAGGATAAACAAATTGTTATATTCTATATCATATTACTGTTCATTTGTCGCTTTATTTTAAGAAATGTGCTTAAATACTGTTTTATAAATGGTCTTGGGGGAGTGTTGATTCATTTATTTTGGGGGTGTAGGGTTTGGATAATCTATTGAAGTGGAGAGAGTCTGGGTTTGAGTCATTCATTTCCTGTGTGAATCGTGTGAAATTAGAACTGTTCGTATTGTGCGTTCGAAAACCTTTGCAAATTTTAAGAATATTTTGTTTAAGTGTAGTCATCGTATTAAATCTTTTTACAGATTATTTTAAATATTACATGGATAATATTGGTCTATCAATCCCTATTTGCATTACGACCGTTATTGGCTGATATAAAGTCTCCTTTTGTTAAATAGTGTAATTTATTATTCTTATATTTATTATTATATTATTTATTATTTGAATTGTCATTAGGATATTCATTATCTTGTTAAAAAATTGAATGTTTTACTGTCACTTTTAATGGTAATTTTTTTTTGTTAACAAGTTTACGTGAAATGTGCGTCTAGGTATCGTAATATAAAGTGCTATTTTGTTAAAAAGTGTAAATATTATTATTAATATATATATTATTATTATTTAATTATTTATTATTATTAATATTATTATCAAAATTCTTTTATTATTATTATTATCATATTCTTTTTTTTAAAGTTTAATTTACCATAAACAAAAAATAAATTTGTAATTTTGAAAAATTTCTGATTAAAGCAATAAAATATCCAAATTCATACTATAACATTATTAAAATCTACTTAACATTTAAAAATTATAATTAAATTAGTTTGGGTACAGCACAGACTATAAATTAATGACGTTTCTCCCTAGATCACTGACCGTTTTCTGAATTCAATTTTTGAAAATGGAATTTTTTCAAAAAAAAAATTTAAAATTTTATTCACACATTTTTATATTTTCTATTATTCTATCAACATTAAGGAAACTATAAATTGTGAGAAAAAACTATTAATTATAGATATAACTTGCAATTCTAATGATTCATTAAAAATAATAAAAACCATGATTTTCTTTGACTTGCAATTAATCGTGAAATTTCGGTATACTATATATTAGTATTATATATATTATATATATATATATATATATATATAATATTATATATATATAATATCTTTATATAATATATATATAACTATGGATTGGGGGGTTTATGATTTTTATATATATAACTATGTATATAGTGTTATTTATTTATTTATCTAGTAGTGATTATTTATATATTATGTATTGTTTTATATTGTGGAGTGTGTTCGAGATAGTTATTTATTTTTTGAACTGTTTGATTACGCCGAGTATCGTCCTGAATTAAGAAAGCGGATATGCGCTTTCAGTCTGTTATTGCCTTGGGGTTTATGTTTGTTGCGGTTGGGTGACAAATAATTTATTAAATTAATATAAGATCATTTTTTTTTTTTTTTCTTTTGGATAATTGAATAGCAACAATACATAATGTGAGGACAGTTTTTTATTTATATTTTACTTTAATTTTTTGAGATTTTTTATATTTTAGTATACATATAAATATATTTTTATTCTTTAGTATTTCAGAAATGTCCTTAATAAGAATTTCATCTTTTGAAAAATGTGAGTTTTTATTATACTTTGTTTAAAATACGTTTAGGCCAATTTTTTAATTATATACTTTTCAGTGTATATTAGTCTGAGTATTTATCTTAACTGGCAAAGTAATTTTTTGTTCAAACAGTGATTAATGGTTAATCGCTGGGCTAAATGGCATAATCACCCCCCATAAAATGCATGACCCGTCCGTACTGTCACCATAGACCCGCTCTATATTAAGCTATTATTATTGACCTTTACACACGTGGCAGCACAGGTACAGCCTAAAAACAGTTACTTTATTAAGTAAAAATTAAATAAAATGAAATTAATAGAAAATAAATTCTTTATCTTATTTTTAATTGAATTTAATTCTTATTATAATTTTAATATAATAAAAAATTACTATATTAAGTAAAAAATATAAATTGAACTTTTACATAAAAGAGGACTTTCAAAAGGATGGGCTCATTTACCGCCCAGAATACGTTGGATTGACTATTTTAAGGGTCAAATTGAGCTTTATTTAACTTTTATATTCAAGGTCTGATTATTAGAATTACATTTTAATTTTTTTGTGTGCTATTGCCTACTATAGGGCCTTGATTTTCAGAAAAAAAAAATCCAAAAGTGATTAGGGGAAAGTGGGGGAACGAGTATACGCCAAGTGGCCACGTACTCCGCCACGCTATACCGGGGATATATATAGCTATAAACGGTGATATATATTATAATATATATATATATATTTATATATATAATAAAAATTATTATTATATATATATATTATATATATATAATTATATATATATATATATTCTGGTTGTTTGCAGAGTAGGTGCCCTGTATCTCTAATAATAAAAAAACTATTTCTACTAAACCTGATACATTTTTTGAATTAAGCGTACATTGTAATTGCTAGAAAAAAAAATTAAAATAATTTACTCCGTAAAAAAAGTATTTGTATTTGTTTGCTTTTACTTTTATTTCTCTTTTTTGTCCAAATTCATTAATTTATAATATAATACTGATTTTACAACCATAATAATAAACGTTTATCTGTAATTCTTTTAATACCTTTTAAGTGGAATTACTTTAAAAATTAATGGCAAAATTAGAATAATTATATTAAAATTGCTATTAGTTCATGTCAGGTCACCAAAAAAAAATTTATACATTTGAAATTTGATCTATCTATCTATCTATATGTGTGTCGCGCGCTGTATGTTTTGCATTAACATTTGAAAAGGAAATATTGGGACTCATTCATTGATTGGGGCGCGAAAATTTGGGGAACGATTAGAATATGTACATGAAACCTATCTATTATTATTACACATTTTTTTTATATTCTGCACTTTATTTTATTTCTTCATTTTCCTAAATTACAATGTGCGCTGATTTCCAAATTTTAGTTTCAACGCAGTTATGCATTATTCAATAGTTTGGTTTATTTAGTGGACACTATATCTGGAGGCTGACATATATCATTCTGTATTCAACATATGTATGTGTTAACGTACTGTAATACGTTTATATATAAAAAATACTGTAAAATGGGGGAAAGACGGTCACGGAGTGTTCTTAGAACTTATAATTGTTAATATTTTTTTAAAGAAAAACACTTTAATTTTCTTCCAATCAGTTTTAGAAAAGATTTATATCTTCTAAAAAATAATTTAAAAAGTAAATATTAACCTAACTAGTCGGGCAAATTGATGAGATTGATTGGAAAAATTTTTTTTTTTTCTTTTGCAAAAAATTCTAAGACCTGTGAATCTCATAGAATTAAGATAATCAGAATTTCGATTTAGATCCATATTGGGATGCATATTGGGAAGTCTATTTTCCATGTAAAAAATTTTAAAATATTAGCGTTATTTTTTAAGTTTATTAAGTTTTTTCATTCCTATTTTAATGGTCGGGCGTCGGGGAAAGCCAGTCAGTGCGATCCTGTGTACCAAATGTCCATTCTTATTTTGGCGATTGTTCTTCCTCTGAGCTACCGTACGCTTTTATGTTCAGTTTGTCGTATATGTTTCATATACCTTCTGAAGTTGTTATACTAACTTCCCCATTTTTCTTATATTTCCACATTTTAGATAATTTGCCTACATACTTCATAAAAAAAAAAAAAAAAAAAGGCCTATTTTGTTTAATAAGTCAAATTATTATTATTATTATTATTAAAATTAGTAAAATTGAATTGTTCAGCATTTCAAAATATAATATTGTGATAAATTTTTATCAGAAATTCCTGTGAAATGTGCTACATAGGCCTACTCATAATATAATTAAGTGCATTTTGTTAAAAGTTAAATATTATATATTATTAGAATATAAAAATTATTGTCATAATATTCATTTTTCAAATGTTTATTTAGCATAAAACCATGAAAATAAAAAAAATTGTCTAAATTGTAAATTAGAACATAAAATGGTTTAATAAATTATATGTTATGATTGTATATTTTTCATCAAATTTAATTCTATAACTATTTTTAGACTTATTTTGTACATTTAAATTTATTAATTATAATAGTTTGACAACAACAACATGAAATATATTAATGAGCCGGCTTTTCCCGTACGCTTCCTGACGGTTTCCTCGAGTAATTCCATTTATTTTATGAAAAATGGATTTTTTCGAAAAAAAATTTTAAAATATCCATTCAAGATTTTTATTATTTTCATTATTCTAAAACATTTAGGAAACTCTAATGCAATGGAAAATAAATTATTAAGTTAAGATAATGTGATATGTTCGTATCTTTTGCATATTCATTTTAAAAAAAAAAAAGGCAATTTATTGACGGCGAGTTTTTATTCGATATATCGGTATCAATATTGATATATATATATATTATTATATTATTATATATATATTATATAGTATATACTATATATATATTATATATTATATTATATAGAATTTCAGGGGATCGTCAATAGTGAAATAAGCCGAATACCTTGAATATTCGGTAAAATGTATTCGCCAAATAATTATTTTAAAAGTTGTCATTCCATTTAGGGAAAAATAAAGAAAAATTTACACTGGTCAAAAAAATGGTGAAATTTTTATTGGATGGACTTGTAGCAGATATATATGTAATTCGGAAGTGCTGATTTTATATATATTCTCGGATTTGCTGTTACACATCCCTTTTTCGTGCAATCATGGATCCTAATTTTTGCATATTCCCTAAGATGACAATACAATTCATGTGAGTCATTACGTAGCGTGTTATAGACGTTCCTTGTATTTGGTAATTTTAAGTATGTGTCTACATATATGGAATATCAATGACTGATGATGTCCTTATCATCCATACTGAAATACGTGCGGATTAGTCTCATTGTTCACAGGGTGAACTGAAACGTATCCTTGTAATGAGAGTTTGTATTTCGATAGTTGTCCTTGCAGCTATTGGCTTTTGAGGTTTGCGTGAAAAATTGACGATTGACATGGAAAAGTAATTTTAATTGTGACAGAGAAATAGCTGCGGAGGCTCTCATGTCAGATATGTAACTTGTGTATTGCAGTAAGTTGCAGGCCTACTACTCGAATGGATCCCAGATACGTGCAGGAGTGCGACTGTTTATGACACTTCCAGGCAGTTTTCAAGTGTTGTGTTGGTTACACACGGCACAGGATCTTTGGTTCCAGTAGGGCTTTTCGTAGTTTAAAGATATTAAAGTCTAAACTATTCATATTGAATTTATAGCTCTAAGGTTAAAATGACAGAACATTAGCAGTTTCTCATTTTCAAGGGATACACTATTTCTTGTGGGTTCATAAATTTTCCTCCTGTTCTAAAATTATTTCTTTCCTTTCGACTGATAACGGTTGAGCTGAAAGGTATTTTATTGCTAAAAATTTTCAAATTCAAAAAGATATTTTCCAGTGTTTTTTTTTATATTGAAGGGAATATATTGTCTTCACTGGTTCAAAAGGAACTTTTATAACTATTAATAAGTGGATACCATTTGTTTTTGTTTTTTTTTTACTTTTTATGTCATTATACTCTCGAGAATGGGCCACTTTATTTTTCCACTCTACTTTCCTTTTCTGTAATGTCGTATTTTTTGATGCACTATTTCTTAAAAAGATCCTTAACAGAAGTAGAAATGAACCTTTAGCTTCAATTTCCCCTACTACGTTGAATTCATGTCAGGAGAGAGTCAAGAGTAAATTTTTCATGCATTTCTTTCCATGCCTAAGTCCATATTTTTATCTGATTATTCTGATTCATTTGGAATGAATTTTGTTTGAATCGAGATTTTAGATAAGTATCTACACCAAGATTTTTCAATAGAAATTAGTGTTTTTCTCTACTGATTTCTAAGCTCTTCAAACGAGTGTAAATTATTCCACTGAAGCTTTTTGCTTTTAATTGCTATTTATTTTATAAAATAGTTTTTTTTTGCTAAAATGTTAGGGATTCATTGGCGATCTGTTAATCTCATCGTTTAATGCTTGTTTAAGTGATTGTTGTAATGTGCTTCAAGTAATGCATTTATTCATTTTGCCACTGAAATCAGTTTCACAATTTTCTTGATTGCATTCTAGCAAGCGTTATTGGATTAAGTGGAACTTTGTTGTTCAAACAAGTCTGTTAAGCATATTCAAATTCTGTTTCTCCTAGCGGTGTCAGATAACGTTCTTGAATTAAATTTATGCTGTATGACATTCAGCTGCAACTCGTACAAGTTTTAAGCTTTGCTCTAGGAATTAATTCATCAAGTTTAGATAAATAAGCGGATTGATAGCGCCTTCTGCAAGTAACAAAATAATATTAACAGACTTCTGACATAATATTGAAGATAGTGATGCATAGTTTGCAACCATGTGAATAAACATTGAAATTCGATAGCAACCACCTCCCTTAGTACCAGCTAGCATGATTTGGTCCATTTTATCCCCGTAATCATTAAATGAATTTTCTTACTTTTTTAGAATATTTGACAAAATATGCTAAGTTTTCCTCATATTGGCTTAAAACTCTTGCTATATTTTATTTTTTAGAAATTAAATTCTAAAATTTCAATTTATAATTGATAATAATCTTTCCTTATGTTGACGTATTTAATTGGTTTATAAACTTCAATTATTCTGCGAATAGTTGGCAAAAAGCCGAATAGCCGAATATTCTTTTTATTTGGCGAATAGGGCGACTCAAATACTGTACCGAATATTCGGCACATCTAATATTATATAATAATTTATATATATTAATATATATTATATATATTATATATATATATTATATTATATATATATATATTTATATATTATATAATTTATATTGATATTATATATATGTAACAGGCTGTTTTTCCTTCATGTTCTTCTTATTTTTTCCTATCTATAGAAATGACATATTTGTTTTATCCCAGGTTTCATAAATGAGTTTGTTTACCATTGAAAGGATAGAGTGGTAACCCTGGATGACTATTACTGTACAACTGGATAGGAGGTTTAAGACTATTATTTTTTAATCTTTGATTTTTCATGATTATGTTTAAAAAATCCAATTTATGTTTTTTTTCATTTAATTTAGTTAGTGATTTCGTGGTATTCCTTAATTTTATTTTCTAAATATTATTATTATTATATTTTCGTTTTTCAAGTATTTTCGTTTTATGTATTAAATACTTTATCCATGATAGTTGATTCTGTTTGTTTCTTTCTTGTAATTTAACTATTGAATTATTAGTCTCAGTTTAGTACCTTTCATCAAATATTTATGATTATTGTGAAATACTTTAATTGATAATATATCAGTCTAGTCTTATTTTACATAAGCAATTATTAGTAAATTTTAAGTAAAGTTTTTTTCATCTAAACAACTGACTTTTGAGAGGAAAAATGTGCCATTTGAATATTAAGAATCAATCATACGTAATTATGATCATTACTTAAGTTTCGAGCTGGATAGAGGTGGAGAAGGATTATGGGTTTAGTCATTTAAGTGCAATTACTCTCTTTTTCCTACTTCTGTGTGATATTTGCACTCACAACCCCTTTCAATCCTCTTGAACTCTAAGGGTTTGAGTAGTAAAAATTGTGCTGAAAGAATTGAATTAAGATTAATTAGTGTGTGTAAATACCTATGAGATACTTAGATCATATAATATATGCGTACGAATATTAATTAATCGTTATTTTTCAGGTTTTCTGGTATGGGCATAAAGTGTTTCTGGATTCTGGGCACATTCCCGTTTTCTGGACTGGGCACATACCATCAAATTTTTGTGCGTGGGCGTAATAACTTTCTGATCGGAACATAAATATTTCTAACATGTAACGATATATTACAAACTTGATGCATATGATTCCGTTTTCTGAAATTTGGATAGAAATTCTAAGTAAAGTCCATCATCAGGATAAAAGGAAAGCAAATGGTTGTGTGTTAAACGTTGACACAAACTCGGTGACTTGTACAGTATGATAAGAAAGTTGAATATGTGACACTGTCGCTTCTTATAAGAAGAAATAGATTCGCATTTAAGGTAAGTGAAACTTATAAGTTGCGCTACAATACGACTTCCATTTACGGCTCATACCCTACTAGCAATGTTGCCATTCTAATCATTTAATGTGGTGTATGTGCGCGCGAGCGTGTGTGGTATTCTTTAAAATGTAAATGACGCTTAATGCTATGTGTTATTTTGTTATAATTTATTTGTCACGATCGACAAAAAAAAACATTCATAAGTATAAACGTGTTGAACTTTTAAAAGTAAGTACAGATACCTTAATTAACGCAGACAACTGATTGTTTATAACATAAAATTGTGTCACTTATCAGCAACAACCGTCTTATGACGAAAATATCTCATCGTACATAGGTTTGATCCTAGGATAAGATAAGTCTCTAATTTTACGATATTCTCAATACAATTCGAGAGAGATCAGATTTTTCTTGGTCAAAAATTTTCAAGATAACATCCCTTTATCTCCAAATCTTTAAATAAGCGACTCCCACGAATGAATAATAATCACTAACTTATTACATTTGAGGCAGTTCTTGGAACATCAAAACTTGTCCCATTAAATAGTCAGTAAACTGTTAATCGTTTAAATTAACAATTGAAGGGTAGGAGAGGACCCCCCTGCCCTCTTTTTAGACCTATAGTTGCCCATTATGTAATCGTAATATCCGATCATTTCTTGCATCATACAAAATTACTATTTAAATATATATTTTCGTTTAACTCTTTATAATAATAAATTGAAATCAATGCACCTGACTATATATAAAACTTGTAAGGCTTTCATACAAATATGATAATCTAGCAACTACCATTTCCTACTAAATATTTATATTTTTTTTATTTATTTTTTAATTCCACCTACGCATAGCCTATTCAGGAGGTGAATTCTATAAATTTCTACGCCTAGGAATCGAACTAAGGATTCGAACCCCACCTGCATCACCGTCCTCTACCGTTGAGCCACTTGTATTAACCAGTCTAAGTAACCCTTAAATGGTAATAAGGTTAATTTAACTGCCACACAATTCCTCGAAAGTCTAAACTAAACTATCATCTTCCAGCAGATTTATCATTATCAGAAATTAAAAATAATTAAAACATTAGTATTTCAAGCATAAATGATAACCAAATTATATAGTATGTTTTTAAGGGTATATAGTTTGGCGCTGAGACGAAAATTATATTCAAATAATTTTAAAAATTTAACAATCACTTAAAAAGAGAAGAATAAGGTAATGCCCACAAAAATATACATAATATATATATATTAATAATATATTATATATTAACTTATATATTAATATATATATATATATATACTATATATAAATTATATAATACATATGGTTATCTGCCCCCATTTAACTCGAAGTCAATTATTTTTTTAATCTACGTATCGAAATAAGGTCTTCAAGCGGATTTTTGGCGCAGATGCGTTGTTCTGTTAACAATGCAATAG
Organism: Trachelipus rathkii; assembly: GCA_015478945.1. Taxonomy (NCBI): domain Eukaryota; kingdom Metazoa; phylum Arthropoda; class Malacostraca; order Isopoda; family Trachelipodidae; genus Trachelipus; species Trachelipus rathkii. Next base: position 16,920 of record JABUQX010018088.1, read on the forward strand.
CGAAAAAATACAATTATAAAAATAAAGTACAATTTCTCATACGCTTCTATGTAGTTGTTAACAATGCAAAGTAATTAATTATAATATAAAATTAAATTACGTTAACTAGCTAGACGTAATAAATAGCTAGGTGAGTTTATTTTACACAGATTATCTTTTTTAATATTTTAAAGGTGTGAAGCTTTAAATATGAACAATTTGACTACCCAATGTTTTATCCAGTTTATAAAGTTGTCGAATTCATGCGAAATCGAATGTCATGGAGGGAGCAGAAAACCAACATGGATAAAAATATATATAAATATATTAATATAAATAATATATATTATAATATATAAATAATAAATAAATATATATATATAATATAACGACACTATAAGGCAAAAGTGCAATCATAGTAACCATTCGATTACTGCCATTTTACCTTCATCTGACTGAATAGTCAAACTAAAACACACACGAAACTTCAAGTACATCTAAAAGTTATTATTATATTATATTCTATATTATCATTATTTATCTATTATTATTATATTATGATTATTAGTATATAACTAACTAGAGTGACAGTCACAATCATTGCGCTAGAATTGCATCACTACCGATGAAAAGAAGAGAAAGAGGAAGAGAGATAAGAGAGAAGAAAAAGAGGAGGGAGAAGAGAGAGAGAAGAAGAAAGAAAGAGAAGCAATATTATGCGTATATATGTGTGTGTATATCTATATAAAAAATATATTAATATTATATTATATATTATAATATATAATATATATAATTAATATCATAATATATATATATCACTAATATTATATAATATATATAAAGATATATATTAATATATATATATACTCGATATGAACTGGAAATCTAAGTTTTTTATGCCAAAGACATCGGACATTCATATCTTACAGACAAAACAGAGGGCCTTATAATAATTTGTCTTCCTACCAAGGAAATATGTATACAACATTTTAATAAAAATATCACATAGAAAAATTATATAAATATATATATAATATATATAATATAATATAATATATATATAATATATATATAAATATGATATAGTATATATATAACATATATATATATATATAGTAAAAAATATTATTATATTTTAGTTAGTGAAAGACCTAGAATGTTAAAAGATAAAACTAGGATGCTTTTGGACATTAAAATTAAATGTTTTTACCCAAAAACAGTTATGCAAGCCAAAACTCATTAGCACTATTTTGCGCGCAAAAATAACCATGATATATTGTAGCAGGTTACTAGCACTTATAGATAAACTAATAGATTTATACTAACACAATAACATTAAGATGTTGTCAAATATTAAATTATACTATGAATTTCTAACTCCAAAATTATCAAGTATTATGGACGTAATGCAGATAATTAACTTATAGATTTTGTTAACTACCAAAAATATAATACTACATGAGTTTTGCCAGCACAGTACAATGAATACTATAACAGAAATCTTACCACCAACCCCAGTTATTAAGCGCAATTTTCGTAGACAAAATAACTTAATTACGTTTTAGCCCATATAAACAAAAGTCATTGCAGCGATAAACTAGATTAATCAATTTATATGTAGAGCTCAAACATCTTATTATATGTGCTGATGCTATATATTGATCTTAAGAGTCGTCTCTATTCCAACAAAAATACAGTGGGTATGTGGGCACAGCAACTTATAAACTACTATGAAATTAATATAAAGCTCCAAAAACACATAGTGATGTAAATAGTGTGAGAGTCACGGCCACGCTTTATAAACGAAGTGAGAAAGTAACATAAAGAAGATAATTTAACGCCAAAACAGGCTGGGCAAGAGCAAAAATAAATATCAAAATGACATTTAAAACGATTTACCCAATACAGTTGGCAGCAAATACTAAAAATATTCTACCCAAAACTGTTAGAAGTGTCAGCAAAGTAATAGCTAAGGTTTAACCCAGAAACAGTTGGACAGCAAAAACTAAGATATATAACCATAAAGCAGTTGGCACGAAAAGACTGTCGACTCGAGATTCTTTCTCACCCGCACACGTTGTATAGCATTGGGGGCCAGCAAAACATAAGAGGAAATACCCACAACGGAAACCAGTCATAGGCAGCAAAAATTAATGTACTAAAGGATTTATTCACAAGATAATCATGTAGTGCTATAGACAAGAATGACTTAATAAATTGTTACTTCACATAAAATACACACATGGATTTGGAGATCAGCGGAATAGTTACTAGGAAGGTGTACCCATATTAAAAAACATCAGGATGGCAGCTATATTCCGTAATACTAAAATGTGTAACCCCCAAAATCAGAGTTGTGCAGCACTAAATACTAAGATATTAACCAGACAACAGTTCGGAGGTAGAAAAATAATAATTACTAAAAGAAATGTTTTTTTTCACATAAGACAGGATTGGCAGCATTAAAATACTTATTAAGATTATACCTCCGAAAAACAGTAATTTTATTTTGCAGTTATATATATAATATATTTTATTTATCTCCAAATCTAGTGGTATTATGTGCTAGCACCCCTCACTAAAGAGTTTAATCCACATAAATACTATTTGTTCGCAATTGCAAATAAATAACGCATTTTCACCCTCAACAATATATATGTTATCTGATAGTTATATGGCAGCAGAAATAATATAGATGAAATACTCTCAGAAAAGAACGGAGAGTTAGACAGAAAAAATAAAGATAGTTGGACAACTCAAAATCATTAGAACAAGGAGTTAGCAGGCTCTAACCAAATACCCCGAAGAAAGCGTTAAGATATTACCCCCCGAAAAACAGAGGTTCTTGAAGCGAGTAACCTAAATTGCAACATATTAGAAAGGGAAAAGTTATGCCCAGAAAAAAGTTGCGAGCCAATATACTAAGATTATACCCTAAAAAATCAAGTATGGCTTATCTAAATGAACTAAGTAATATTACCCAATAAATATCAGTTAATAATGGCAAAGACAATAACTTAAGAATAATTTTCAAACAAATTTTAAAAATCGCCAGGCATTCGTTAAAATTGAAAAATTACGAACCACACAATTATCTTAACAGTTTAACATGAATAAAAGTTTTGTAGTAGTAGTAGTCTCCGTTCAAGCGCAGTCAATGGATAGTATTTAGTTATAAAAGAATTTTAAAATTATAATACTTCATTAAAATACTAAGACTAATATTTCAACGTAAAGTTGCTAACTCTATTTTTTTCAACTAATTCTAACGTTATAAAGAATATTATTACTACCAAAACAGTTGGCAAGCAGAATACTAAGATTATATATTACTACTACCAAAAACAAGTAATAGGCAGCAATATACTTATAAGATTATCATATAACCATAAACAAATAGGTTGCAATAGCAAATATAATAAAAATATTAACTAATATTTAATATACCTAAAACTATAAAAGTATATACTACTTATATTATTATATACTAAAGCAAATATATATATATAATTATAATATACTGTAAGAACCATATTTTAATTAAAAATTTCGAATATTATTTTCCTTTGGGTTAAGACCCAGAATTTTATAGCCTCTCCTGTCTGATCATAGGTAAGATATGAATGTCTCCAATGTCTGTGCATAAAAAGCAACTATAGATTCCCTATTCATACAGTTATATATAGTACCTACATATATACAAAAAATACGTGACTTAGTTGGCACTAAGACTATATAGATAGTAATATAATATATAATATAACTATAATAATATATATAAATATTAATACATATCTATAATATAATATATTATATATAATACTATATTAATGCATAATATATAATATATAAGATATATATATATAGTATTATATAATATAATGCACTAATATCTCTCCTCTCCTCTCATCTCTCATCTCCTCTTACGCTCTCCTCTCTCTCTCTTCTCTCCAGCTCTTCTCTCTCTCTCTTCCTCTCTCTTCTTCTTTCATACATAGACAAATACTTAAGATTTGTATCAGTCACAAGGACAAATCAGTTTTCTCGAGCACAGATCCACACTAAGATATTTGATGCCCACCTATCACACTACCTGACCTTAAAATAAAATAATTTAAAGATATAATGTAATTTTAAAAAAGTAATTAATAAAACATAAATGAATATTATATAAATAACACCAATAAAAGACAAACCTTTTGGCAGGCACATGCACCTATATAAAGTAGTCGGTGGAAGGTATAAATACCAATTCAAGGTCAAATACCAGATTGGCGGTTAAAATAGGCAGCTATAACATGAAACAAGTGATTTTACCCAAATCTAATAAGGTTTACATTTTTCCGGCCGTTACGCACAACTTTAATTAAGATTTATCCCGCGTTACACAACAGTCTTGTCAGCAAATATAACTTAATATTTTAATCACCTAAAAACAGTATATTTATCAGCAAATCTACTATAATATTTTTTAATAACCTATTATATCATTGCTGTAACTAATACAAAGAAAAAAATATAATAGACTAAAAGAAAAACAATCTCTATAATTTTCATATCAATAAAATAATTATTGATTAAATACCAAGAATTTGCTGGAAACTATTTGATCACATGATGCGAATTATCTGCCATACACACAAAGATTTTACATACTCAGATATCATACGAATCTACACGTTTCATAAACTGAGAGTAAAAATTGTCCGTAACGTCAATTGAAGACTAAGTAAAAACCAGCTTCACACCCTTAAAAATATAAAAAAAAAACAAATCTGGTTGTAAAATAACTACACTCATCCTAACCAATTCTTAGTAAAGTAAAAGTAGTGTAGTTTATTACAATGTTGATAATTTATTTCACTGTGCATGTTAGGAGAGAAACATATCCGAACTATTGGCGGTATATTTAATGGAATCTTTAGATGTATTTAATTAAAAAATGCATTGTTAAAAAAAAATACGCATCTGGCAGCAAGTAATAGTAACTTTATTAAGATTACTTGATTAAAAAAAAATTGACTTGGCTTACTGATGCTATAGGTAAACTTCTTAGTAAAATATAGATATAATATATATATAAATATATAATATATATATATATATAATATATATATATATATATATAATAATATTATTATATTATTTGTTGATTACCAATTAAATTACAATTATTTTAAATCATTATTAGATTTTAAAATAATTTGAAATAAATTTTTCAAGTATGTACTAATTAATTACAGATATTATTAAAATTTTTTTCACTTATTATTATAAATATGAAGAAGCACGGCTTTTAAAATTATTTTTATATCTGAATATAAACATGGATCGGTCTGAACAAGATAGTTAGTAGACTTGAGAATATTGCAAAAGTTAATTACACCTCTAAAGTAACCATTAGACTAACTTAGACTGGTAACTACGTGGCTCAAAAGGAACTAGAGCACGGGTCACATGCAAGTTCCGGTTCGAATCCTATTCGAATCTAAGGTAGAATTACCTAGAAATCCCTCCTAAAGGCTATGCCCGTAGTGAACTTAAAAAAACAAAACAATAAAAAAAAAAAAAATAAAAATGTTATATAAATGGTAGTTGGCTAGAATATATAGTCATTTCAGGATCATATATCGTGCAAGAAACCCTTACAACTTTATATCATGATAGTGCACTTAGATTTTCAAAACTCTAAAAAATAAGTACAGAATTTGTCTAAATTTCTAATTTCAGATAGCATTAAAATTTAGATATAAATATTTCTATAAGAAGTAATATACCACCAACGAACAGTTGAGCACATGCACAAAATATACTACGTACTTAAATTGGAAACATTTTTATCTCAATATGAGGATCACTTGATTAATTAAGCAAAAGCATAGATAATATACTTTAACCATATTTTACCCTCAAAAACCTCATTCAAGAAATTGTCACGAAACCACAATAGAACAGACTGTTATAGATTTACCGCAAAACTATGCTTGATTTGGGGCGATAAGCGAGTGAACATGAGCATAAAACAACTGTATTCATTCCAACAGGCGAAGATAAGCTATATAAATGTGACCTCTTTATTAACACTCAAGCCATTCGAATTAGACTCAGTATTAAGAACCGAGACAAGAGAATTCGAAATCCAGGTGGATGATATAAAGTCAGACTACTTCATACAAGATAGTCCTGGAGCTTTACCGCAAATATTATCCTAGTACCGCAAATAATTAGCAACTAATGCCATTAAATAAAGCAGAAAAGTTACTACAAAATATTAGCGATGGTAACAACGCACAAAACACAGTACTTTGGCAGGAAAAAATACGAAGATTTACCCAAAAACAGTCTGGCAATAGTTATAGACTTTATTCAAGAAATAGGAGTATTATGAAAACGAAATAACAGATTAGTGAACATACTGTAGAGATAATTAAATATAAAACGAAACTATTTTAGTCACCGATAATTAAAACAATATACTTACCAAAAATAACAAAAACAATGTTTTTTTTTATAGAGATTGGGTTTTTTTTTGTGCAGCAGTTTCATATGTTTTTATTTTTATGAAAACAAGAACAGATTAATAAACAGATTAATTAACGGATTTTTCCACAACACCGATATTGAATATATATCTAAAGATTATATCCACACACACAATCACAGTGCTCTTCGCACCAGACAACACCCCAACTTAAAAATGTATTTTAGTAATCCCATAAAACACTTGTTTAGTAGCAGGCGTTAGCCAAAATTGGAGCAATCTAACTAATTGGTATGTGTTATGTTATGACTTTACCAAAACCATAGTTTATAATCCACCAAAACTAACACTTTATAGACTGTATTAGAAAATAAAGAATAGAATTCTAACCTAATTATGATTCTAAGCGTACACAAAAATAGATAACAGGTTCAAAGCAACCACGAAATTATACTCAAGTATACATGATTACACACCAATAACCAGCCCAGTATGTCTTATCGCAAAAGTGACAAAAAAGAATAGTAACGCACCAAAAGAGCAGATATTGGGTTTTACGGCTGTTATCTCAATACATATAGAGATGTGGGTATGCCACAAATACTAATTAAACATTGTTGTTTGCTAGCAAGATAAACTTGTACACAATCACAAAATAAATTATCACGATATACATTAAATGACACAATGATGGTTTGTGAATTAGGTCAATCAGGAAAAGTTATATGGAACTAAGATGTTAAACCCCCCTAAAACTAGATTATTCAATGCTAATCACTAAGAATTTACCCATATATAAATACTAAGTAAGCTGAAGCATATAATATCAGATTAAGATAATTATTATAGCCCAAGAAACCATAATAGAGATTTGCAGTCATAATTACTAAGATGTATATACAATAATTTTGAACAGTTCGGCTGATCAACAGATAACTAAGATCTACCCAAAACATAGTATGGGACCAGCATTACACATAGCTAATTATATTTACCCCTATAAATAAACAAGTATTAAGGCAGTCAAATAAACTAAAGATGATTATAAATACCACAATAAGAGAATACATACTAACTTTGCAGCATAAACTAAATTCTATTATTATACTGGAAGATGTTCTAAAACGCATTGGATACATTTTCATGAACCTCCAAGAAACAGAGACCGGAGTTCACCGACAGTAAAACAAAGACATAGTGAGAAGCTCAAGCCGAAAAAAAGTTATCGAAGTGAGGTCGTGTATATCGCCCAATAACGAGTTGTAATTGTGTCTGAGGCGTAGGAATGTACTGCAAGGATTGGTTTGGAGCACGCCAGAAGTTCGGGAATTGGGAAGACACTAGAAGATTACATAAAAGTCTTACCCAATATATTCTTTATTGCTATGTTTAGGTGGCTACGACCGAACGGGACAGGCAATTACTGAAAGGTAAAGTTTTACCAAAAAACAGTTGGCAGCAAATACTAAGAAAATTTGACCCTCCAATAAAACCAGTGTTGGCAGGCAAGATACTCTAAGAGGGTGTTAACCCGAAAAACACCTGAAAGCCCCGCCAGTCGATCCAGCCGAGGCACATACATCAAGGAGCCACAGAGAAGGGTGAGGTAACCCCAGCCCAAAAATCATAGCTGTCTATTGAAGTCAGAGCAATGAACAGATATCCTAAGTAGAAAAGCAAATAGATTACAACCCAAGAATCTAATCAGCATACACCATGAACGAACATATCTAGATTGCACTTAAATTACAAATAAAACAAAAAATATTTGATTAGCTCTTACCCTCTCAAACCATAACAGACTATGCAAGAATCTTAAGTGCACACAATGATTATATGAAAATACATCTTGCAAAACTAAAGTCACCAAATACCAATCGCATATAAGTCTTTTAGCAAAGATATTGGTTCCAAGCAAAAATATATCTTAGAAAAGAATTTATAAAAAAAAATCACAAAATTATTGGACAAAACAACTAGAGCAAATGACATTAGAGAATGAAAGATATGTGTTCAACACCTATACAGATCATCGTTTTTGCTATGCCGACTAGGCACATTACTAAACAATATTGTACTGGCCATACATACTATTAAGTTTTAGATTGAACAAGATGACATATCTGTTACAGAAAACCTTTTACCACAAAACAAGTTACTAGCTTAATGTCGCTCAAATACTTGTATTAGATTTATATATTCCCCCAAGAAACGAAATCATATAATAAAATAAAAATATAATAAAAATAAAGAAATTTAAAAAACCTCCTTAGAATTTTCCGCTGATTAATCTAGAAGATTTTTAGGCTGCAGGGCTTTTACAAGCCAAACGGACCCGCAGACACCCCGAATGCATGGACGTAGAGGAGCCCTCGCATTAGTAACCAAAAAACGAGCCTCATAATTGTCGAAGAGTCCTAAGCAATAGCAAAATACTAATACAAACGAAATAAAAAAAACATAAAAAATACAAATACACAATAAATTATATCTATACTATATATATAAATATTAATAATATATAATATATATATATGAATATATTAATAATAACTATATATATATATATATATATATTTATTATATATAAATATAAAGTAAAAAATGCATCTCGCCACTATACAAGCCCGGAAAATTTATGTTGATGCGACAAAAAAAAAAAAATCCCATATCACTTTTCAAACATGTAATTTTGAAAAAGTGATAAACATTAGATAGATTTTTCCTTTCTACTCATCCATCAACATTCAAACTTTTCAGGTTTTATTATAGTCGCTAGATGCATCTTTTACTTAGATAATTTTTTTGTAACTCAAAAGAAAAAAATTTTTAAAAAAATTCAAAAATTATTTTTTGAAAATTTTCCAAGACACAATCCAAACTATTGAGTATACAAAAGAAATCTGAGTTTAAAACTTGCCTCTCCCAACACATATCTATGCCTGAATGAATTTCATCAGTCCTCCGAACAGATAAATTATCGTCAATTTTCATTCAAATCCATAAAAAGTGGTTTTGAAATTCAGCGCTGAGCACAAACCAAAAAATCGAAAAAATCCTCTTTGACTATTGTAATGGGTCCGAAACTCATGATTCAACCTTTGAATCAGTAGAGAAATTCTGACAGTTGATACGAAAAATGTCAAAACATGATTTTGAAAATTATAATTCTGAACGAAATATACAGTTCGGGCAGAAAACACCCGAAAAACAATGGTTTTAGAGGAAAACACTACAGTTTTGTTTTATTGTGTCAAATCGGCTGAAAATTCCGAATATTTATGTCATTTTTTAGGGGTGAAATTGGAGATGCCCTTAAAAATAGGTTGCACCTCCCCTAAAAAAATTTGTGGTTTTATAGCATAACAGGAACAGTGCCGCAAACTTTGAAAAAACAAATAATAAGTATTAAATAACAAAAACAATTAAATTAAATATCAGAGGTCGAAGGCTATGATAGAGCAATATGCGAGGAAAATATCATGACTTCAGGCTCTAATATAAGAAAATGTTCCAAATGAAAAACATTCATTCAGACTCATAATTAAATTTAATCTTACATGATTCTTCAAAGTAACAGCTCTAAATTTATGACAAACTGGGAAAAGTATTAGTGTATTCATTTCTACACAGCTCGGTGGCAAGAATTAACAGCTGTTCAACAAATAACAAATGGCATCACAAAAACACTAAAAAATTGGGTCCAACTAGGGGTCATCCAAGTATGATTCCTTACTATCAATAAAAAACAATAAAAAAAACAATTTCAACAGATTTTTCGCAGTTCTATCTTAAGTGAATTAATGGTAAGAACAAGTGAAGACAACGAAGCCCTTAAAATTGAACCTCCCGTAACATTTCATTAATATGGAACTAATAGGCCTATATCAAGCAATTCAATTTTTCTCAAATTATGCAAAGTCCAAATACAGTATCTTCAGAAAGCAAACTACCTAGGACAAGCAAATCAAACTATGTACAAACACAAAATTGAAGATGATGAGAAAACTACGATATAGCACATCATGAACATTTAAGCAAAATACTTCCAAACTCAAATACAGATTAAAAAAGTTTTTTGTATGAGCTTTATTTAATCTTATTGAAACAATGAACCCATTGAAGTCTTAGAATATAGTTTTCAACTAAACTCTATATATTAAATGAACAGATAACTACTCGTTTTCATAGCATGAACAATGTTAATGAGTAATTTTCATTTCTTCAGCAATAGCAGAGCTACGAAATGAAAATTTGCCAAGAAAAAGGCTACAAACTGTTAGGAAACAATACGATTCAGATTATTCTTCGTTTAACATATAATCACATTCAAAGCATTATTGACTACAGAAGTGAAAATGAAAAATTAACTTAAAGATTTAGCAAACTTTGTATTCGTAGAAAACATCCGCTTAGCAATTACTTACACCAGACTGTTTACAGCAGTTCATTGTATTTGACTTACCAGTAACATCTGCAAACAGGCTGAAAGTCGTTTCAAATCTAAAGTCTATAAAATTTTTAAAGGTTTTTATGACACAAACAAGGCTAAGTGCATTGCTTTATAACATGACAAGAAAATGAACATTCTACTCTTGATCTAAATAAATGCGTTAATAATTAATGGCAATGATGCCAAAAACCTTTGATAAAACATTAAAGATTCATCCTTTCGTAATATTTTTTTTCTGACCAAGCCAAAACCAGATATTCACGAATTTTGTAATTAAAATTCTTATTCTATAATTTCTTTATATATTATTATAATATATAATATATATATATATTAATATATATAGATATATATATAAGTATCAAATAAATGTTATATATTTTATAAAAGATATATTCAATCTATATTATATATAATATAGAAAATTAGTTCATAATTTCAACTAACTAGTTCAACTTAATCAAGCAACTGAATAGGGAGAGTGCAATGATATTAAGTAATAAAGTAATAATATATGTAAATGAAATAAAAAAAGATGTTTTTGTGAATTTGATTAAATTTTTTTGTACAGTGCGGATAGCTAGTATTAACCGTCCTCTCGTTTTGTACTAAACCTTAGTACCATGATTCTAAAACGGGGATTTAATCACCGATATTCAAAAGACAGAAGCTACTCACCTGTCAAAATACATTTAGAGCAATATCATTTTCGACTTTATAGAAATCATATATATCACAATCATGTCCTTATACTTTATCAATTTTACAGAAGTGAAAGATCTGTACAGAAAATTATTTAATTTACTAAGATTTACCCAAAACAGTTGCTAGCAAACACTACGACTGGAAGAATTTGCCGTCGAGAAGATAGAAGCTCAATGAAATGAGGTTAACCAACTTGATTTCAGCTGGTTCAACGATAGATATGTATCATAACCAGGTAACATTCACAGCAACAGACTGCAATCTGTTTTTCAACACTAAATATACGTATAGAATATCTTTATACCTTCAATTAACAGTAGTAACAAGCTAATGGACAGAACAAGGCATATTTTCGTATTGCTGGAATCCTCGAGACACGCTCTCAAAAAACTCGTTGCTAGCCTAGATCTGAAAAAACAGCGGCGTCACCGAACTCCAGGTTTTCAAGGCACCTTCTGCTGCTGGTTTTGTACATCCAGGATGGTTATTCATCTCTTCAAGATTTACAAGCCCCGAGAAACAGAATCATCAACAATATTAGGACCAAAGAAAGTTAAAATTGGTTGTTTTATCAGCCTAAACCGATATATAAATTAGTAATATCTAAATTATATATTGATATATATATAAATTATAAATATATAGATAATATAAATATATACATTATAAAACGATTTCATCCCATAAGAACTAGTAGCAATATTATATGCAAGTTAACTAGATTGATACTTATTTTTTACGGATTGAGGAAATTGATATATTAAGTTAAAAGTAGTACATAATAATCACAGTGGGAACAGAAACGTGTGGAAAAAAAGATTTTTGTGAATTGCCGCTCGAGGAATCGTTGTTCTTAAGGAAACATAAACCAATGATAAACATAAAATATATTTTTCATACTCTCGCATGAACTATTCTTACATACTCTAACTGCATAATATAACTCTTTCTTGGATTTCTTGGATGTAAAATTTAACACACCATTACTTTTCATACTTATCTGCTCACTCCTATATATAGAATATAGTAATAACTATAAGTTGGAAGCATAAATGACTTATATAATATAATCGAATTTAACCTGCAAAACCATTAGTTAGGCTAGATATATAGTAGCAATGGTATAATAACGTATACTATATATAGAATAAGAATTTAATCCTCACAATATAAAATCTAATAGTGGCAGCAATAATGAAAATATATTCTATAACCAGTTCCCCAATCTTCCATTTTCGAGAGTAGCCATATGACGATCTAGGTACCCACGTTTAGTGCTGCTTTTCTAAAGTTTACGATCGATGTCAGCCTTTAGGACACTACTACCAATATTTAATAAATAAAACAATGATGTAGACAGTATGCATATAAATAATATAGCTATGCTATAAAGCATAAAAGTTTAATTAAAATCACTTAATATACATTCAATAATTAAAACCTTATAATTATATTAATAAATACATCTACAAAAATATAACAATAGGATTATATAGTCATAGCCCGAAATACTAAGATAGAATATATTATAATATATTAGTAAACTATTAAATAATACTACAAAATATATGACTATAATATAATAATATGGGCATAGGATCAAATATAATATATATATAATATATATATATACATATTATTTGAAGTATGGACCATTATAATAGTATATAAAATATAGATAAACTAATTTCTTAAATTTGAAAATTAAGACTATTATGTTCGCGTAACTTCTGATCATTCCTTGGTTAATTTGGATCTCTCAGAGAAGAAAGCTAAACCCAACTAACCAAATAGTACCATGCACACCTTTTGCGATTTGAAGTCGGCCATTTTCTCAATTTTTGTCGTTACTATACATCTTCCGTAATCACTGATTGCATCAATTTCAATGTTCCCCAAGCGTTCGTGGCAACTTGGTTTGCATTCTTAAATTATACGTCAATGTTACTATTCATCAAAATTCGCTGCACTCCAGAGAAACTCACTGTCATTCGAAGCATTACTCAATTGACGATTTATATAAACGGAATTATCATAATTTATGATAAATTAAATAAGGTATTCGAAATCACAAGTAATCCTTAATCTTATAATTCTTGGTTTTACAAAGGAGAATTGATACTAACGAAAAGAAACACAAGATAACAGCAAGAACACACTGAAAAAAGATTTACACAGAACATTATCGCGTCAATTGACTAATGATATACCAAAAACAGTTTGACACATAGATTACTAAGATTTACCTCAACAAAAAACAGTTATCATCATTGAATGCTAAGATTTACGCCAAAACAGAATTAAGGACAGGTCAAATACTAAGATTTACCCAAAACAGGTTGGCAGCACAAATACTGTAAGATTTACCCCAAAACATGTTGGATCAAATACTAATATTGGGAATCCAAACATGTATTCAGTCAAATTACTAAGATTTACCCAAACAACTATTCAGTGGTCTTATAATAAGATCTTACCCAAAACAATTTTGTCAATGCAAATTTCTATAATTTGACCCACGAACATTCTTCAAATACAACAAATCTTTACCCAAAACATTGGCATCAATATACTAATATTTAACCAAAACATTTTGCAAGGAAAAATACTAAATGATTACCTTAACCACATTCTCCAAGCAAAACTAAATATTACCCAGAACATTTTGGCAGCAAGATACTGAGTATTTATCCAAATACATGTGGCATCAACATACAAATTACCAAAACAGTCTGCCAGGGACAATACGAATTTACCCAAAACACTTGCAAGTCAAAAACAAAGATATTACCCAAAACATTTGCACAAAACTTAATTACCCAAGAAACATGTTGCATGGCAAATACTAAATTTTACCCATAAACATTTGCAGTCAAATACAAATTTACCCAAGAACCAGTGGCATTCACAATAACCTAAGATTAGGTAACGCCCAAAACAGTAAGCACAAAATACAAGATTTACCCAAAGGGCATTCAGGTCAATACTAAGATTTACCCAAAACAGGTTGGGCATCAAAATATATTATTTACCAACAAACAGTTGTCAGTCATCATACTAATTAATTTACCACATAAACAGTTTTGCATCAAAACCATAGATTACGCCAATAACAGTTGGCATTTCAAATACTAAAATCTTACTCCAAAAAGCATTGTCGAATCAAATACGTTAAAATATTTAACCAAACATGTTGCATAAATACTAAAGTGTACCCAAAACAGTTGGCACGCAAATTACTAAATTTACCCCAAATAACCCATGGTTGGCAGCAAATACAGATTTACCCATAAGACATGTTGTCAGCATTACTGAATATCTTCACCCCAGAAAACACGTTGGCAAGAATACTAATTGATTACGCCTACAAACAGTTCATCAAATACTAAGGATTACCCAAGTACATGGTTGCAGTGCAAATACTAAGATTACCATAAAACGTTCGCAAATACTAAAGGATTACCAAACTGATCAGCAAATACTTAAGAGTTTTACCCAAACAGTGTGGCAGGTAATACTAAGATTTACCCGGAAACAGCTCACAAACTTACCAAAGATAAGAATATACACCAAAAACAGATTGAGACACAGGAAAACTAAAGTTACCCAAAAAAATAGAATTGGGCAGAAAAGAGCAAATTCTGAAATGTAAACACGAAAAGAACAGAGATATCGTGATAAGTAATAATATTACGAATTCAAAGACATGAAGATAACATTTTTATGCATATATTTTCTGTTTACTAAATTTATTACTGATAATTTTGAGTGCAAACTTTGCAAAGCTTCAGGAAATCTTTCCAACCACCACACTCAAACACCTTAACCACTAATAACACCGCATCGCCCATTTCTTCACTATTAAAACACGACCCGCCAATCCCACACCAAGTCAAAAGCAATGAAATAACTCACTGAATAAGACATGAGGTTAATCAGAATAATTAAAATTATCGATATAGTACAGTAACTAACCCTCATAATAAACAAAGTCTGATCCTACCAAAAAAATGTAAAATAAAAACGTGAAAAAAAAAAAAAATAAAAAAGTAATAATATAATGTCCCCCTACCCCCCCCCCCCCCCCTCCCCCCGCCCCCCTTCACCCCCCTCCCCACTGCCCCCAACAGCAAATTAATGCAAAAGCTAAATATGAAGCACTAAAATAGCGATCGACAATTAAAGCCAATCAAATAAAATCTGAAGACTTCAAAAACGTTAAAAAAGCCATGAAATTAAAAAAGCAGGGCAAATTACTTAAGATTAAGCGTACGACCAAATATATAAAACAGACCAATTCACGTAAAAAAATCTATAAGTACTAAATAAAAAAAATAAAAATAATAAAGACAAAATGAATAATGGAAATTAAAACAGAATGAAATAAACAAAATAAACTGTATAAATAAGGCCCTCAGAATAAAAAATGTGTACTAAGCAAAAATAACAAGGAAAACCCAAAAAAAATACATATAACGCAGATCAAAATACTTCAAGATATCCATTACACAAACAGTGCAGGCAAATTACCTAAATATACCAATAATACGAAGATAAAACATACAAATAACAAAAGATACCTAAATAAATACAAGTAAAAACAATACATAAAATAATAAAAACCACAAATACAAATAAAAGAACAGACAATGAGATAAAAACAAAATTAATAAACAATAAAAAAATATGCTATATAAATGATTAGCAAATGCCCATACTTCATTACCAATAAGGTGATTAATTTGAAGGCCATTAATAAAAAGCAAAATACAAAGAAAAAAAAAAAAATAACAATAACTAATAAAAAACTCACCGTATAAAACCGATTTACATCATTAGAATAAATGATAGACAAAAACCAAAGTAACAAACAAAATATATAAAAATAGACAAAAATAATAAAACTAAAATAAGTAGAGTAAAATGAGTATAATGTAAATAGTCATTTTCAAACAAAATAAAAATAACAAAAAAACAAAAACAAATGCGAAAGACAAATAGCAAATGACAAAGAAATAAATACCAAAAAAAACAGATAGCAGAAATAAAAAATAACTTAAGATATAAAACACAAAAAACAATAAATAAAGTAAACAAGGCAATAAAAACTATAGAATATAACCTAAAAACAAAAGACACAAATACTAAGATTACCTCCTGAAACATGTCAACGGCGATACAAATACCCAAACATGTGCACAAATACTAAATACCCACAAACCCAACTACTAGCAAATCAACATCATGTCGGCTCCATCCATGCAAACGGCAGAACGAGTCTGTGCCTAACATTAACAACCAAGACAAAATACCAACAGCGCAGCAAATAAACCACACGCACGTGACTGTACGGGATCCGACCAAACACTTGCACGCTGCACTCTCGTTGCATGCTCACACATTGCCCTCTGTCCACTCTGTGTCGGTGCGAATGTACATCACCTTCCACAGGTCTTGCACTATTCCGACCTTCATCAGCAACGTGTTACGCATCACATCATAATCTACTCCTTCTTAGAGCCGCCGCGCTGCTCCGGAGTTCAGCTGCTCGCTAGCAGTCGATATAGCAACACTTGTACCACCCAATAAATCGATATCATAGTAGACTGTACGAAGGGCGCACAAGCGCCTGGCCGCACTATAACATTACCTCCAGTGACTGTTGCACGCTCCGACCTGCACTGTATCCAGGCTATAATACAAAACTCAGGTCGTCCAACTCGTGCCGCCATTATCTTTAAGTATATATGCCGCCGCCGTTTCCGATGTCTATTCGACTAATTATTAACCCAGTGAACTCACCTAGAGATTAGCACCTACCAGCTAGCTCACGCTCTGCCTGCTTATTACTCTTATCAGTCTCGGTGAATCGTCGGCACTAGCTCCAGTAATGTCCACAACCCCCACCTGTCGTAAACGCCTACCCCTAGATGGTGATACAAGGTATCGCTACTGACTAGGCTGGCTTAGTCCGACGAATCGTCCGCAGCTCAACCCGCACTGAGTTGATCCATCACCCTTCTCGGTCACTGTCGTTCTTCGCCTATCGTCAGCATAATACATTGAACAGTTACGTGCTATTATACTCCTCGTCTAGTCACATGTATGAAAAGTTTGTAGCAAAATCACCTAAGTTTTACGCCAAAAAATTGGCAGCATTATAAATACTACAGATTTCCCAAAAACAGATTGGCAGCAAATGACCTATAAGATATTACCCATAAAACTGAAAATAGAATATGGGTCGAGATTAAAATAAGCCTTTCATTCCCCATGGGTTTTTAACAACAAAAAACACATATAAAATGTTTTTTTTTACAAAAAGAGACAAAATAGATACACAAAAGTTAAATGTTTTTGAGCTCTCGTCATAAAAGAAATAATTTTTGCGTCAGCAGATATAGATCTATATATTATGGATGTTATTTAGCATACAACACCAAAGATAAAAACACTAGCTCTACCAAAAAGAGTTGGTACAATATAAAGTAGCATATAATATTCTTAATATAAGTATTATTTATGTAACTCCCTATAGAAGGAAAATTTATTTACATAATACACACTTGAAGTTTAATATTTAATTAAACAAATGAAATATTTTACCCTAATATATAGCAAACATAGTATTGACTCAGATTCAAATTATGATTTAATATCATATAAGTTAATTTACTCCAAATAACCAGATATAGTTATTAAGACTAGTCAGACCAAATACTATTAAAGATATTTAACCCAAAACATGTAGCCTAAGTCTACACATAATTATAAAACTAAGTTTATATTTATGACTTACCAAAACTGTTAGGTCTATAAGAACAAATATCATAATAAATTTTAAACCCCAAAACAAGTTGTAGCCAAATAAGGGATAATACAATAACTAAAGATGATATAATTCCCTAATAATAACACAATGTATATCGATATAGCCAATTGACATATACATAACATAAGAATTTATTACCACAATAAGACGATGTAATAGGCAGCATAATTAAACCCTATGTAAGAAATTTACTCTCAAAACTTAAGGTTTAGGCAGACAAATAACTGAAATTTAAGATTATACCAAAATATTTACAGTATTGCGAGATTAAAATACTAATAGAATTAGATTTATACTCCCACAAACAGTATGAGCAGTCATATAATATATAAGATTAATATATCCTACTAAAACAGCTTGGCATGCAAATTACTTTCTAAAGATTTACCGAAAAAAACCAGTTATGAGGCACATATATAATAAACTAACGATTTTGTGAAATTAATATACTGAGTTATATTATTCTTCAGTGCTCGCTCCCACCACCCACTCAATAACTTGTGTGAAATGCGTAACAGATTCAAAAAAAGAAATGCCTCTACCCAAAAACAGTTGTGGAGAAATAATGACAAAAGGCAAAAAGAAATACCCTACAGCCTGAACCCACTCCTTACCCACACCACCTCACTCCATTCGCATCTGGTAAATGTAGCTAAGCCAGTAGTTGCAGAGCAGAATCAATCCTATCCATAAGCCTTCCACCACGAAACGTAGCGACGTATCCTGGTCACCTCAGTGGATAACAATAATCATCTCAGAATAAGTGTTTCAGCCTCTACCACACATAGCACAACCAAGCCCCTCACGTATACCCCCATTGCAGCAGAATACTATATAGACTTAGTTGCACTCACCTATCTAGCACAGCTCTGACCAAGATTCTTGCTCCAGTGCAAGACAATACTTCAGCATTTACTTTAACCAACACATATTCTATCATCTCCCAGCCACCCCAGTATTCAACCACCTCATGATGACACGCATTAGAAACCACACAGTCATACACTACCTATATCCACTTACGACCAAACACCAACCAAGCACTACTTTGCATTCTATTCTCTCGTTGTACCCCCTTGGCTTCACGCAACTATCAAAGATTTACTCAATAAAGGTATTCATCACTCCCAAATAATCCACGCATATCTTACCAAGCCACTAAAAAATTGTTTATACTGAAAAGACAGTGTAAAACTTAAACCCAAAAACATAAGAAGCAAATACAATAATACTTCTTTATCCAGACTCATATATCTCTCAAAACACAGTATAACTACAGTAGACAAACTACCCTCTATTAAAACCTAGAGCAAAATTAGTCCCTTTACATTCACAACGATTTTAGCACCAGCCACCTTATTGCCAATCACCATTTACATAAAATTTTTACCTGAAAATATCCTAGGTGCTTCTATCTCAATGCCAACGAATACAAATATTAACATCATAAGAACTATATCACATTTGCAATATATCTCACTCAGTGGTTTCGTTTATAAAGTCAAGCTTTTCTTCCTCATCCTCATTATCAAATTCATTGTCTTCATGAGAATATTCTTGCGAAGTTTCATGTTCCTTCAAACACTTCTTCAGTACTCTTCCTTTCTACCTATCTGCTTCTATACTGAGCTGACTAACCCACCACAAAGATCAGAATCAGCTGCAGCAAATACAATATTAAAGGAATGGTAACCCCTCCACACTACACACAATCATGGATTGATTATTAAACGATTTCATTGATCTTTTGAAATTGGAACAGCTGAGAATAATCAAGGATTGACAAAGCACCAGATCCCACACTGCAATGGATTTAATACCCACAACACTTACTATTTAATCATTATTCTTACGACAACACGCTCCTAATAAATCAAACATATACTTGTATAGGACATTCAGATACCCTCCATAAATCACAAACCTTTATGAGTGCGACTAGACACTCACAACGACCTTCCTCCTCATACTTTCCCAATTAAAATTTCCAGCAATCCAATTTAAACTCTAAATACAGGCAGCAATCTATCCTCATCATTAATTTCATCATCATTATACTCACATATAAATGATCTCTACACACAACATCTACTAATCCATAAACGCACGCGGTTTCGACGACAGACTACCATCTCACCTAGTTCACTATGGCGCTCGACGCTTTCTGACCAACCAACCAAAAGACATATATCTTTCTCCTTACAACACTTCGAGACAACTTCAAAGACCCATTATAATTTAGTTCGAAGATGCTACTATCCCCCAGTACCATAACTATATATTGAAAATTTTCCTTCACTTAACAATATTTAAGACTTACCCTCCTCACACTTTCCCACATTAAAATTTCCAGCAATGTATCAATAACACCATCCATAAACGCTTATTACATCAAACATCACTCCACAACATCAACAAACTCATCCATCTTGCTCGTGAGCACAATTCAGATCATATATTTACTCACACACAAGTCATATCATCTCTAGCCCAGAGGTCACATTCTATCAAATATTCCTCTACTATGCTACTTTATACCCCCACTAATAACACACAACCCCACCAAAATACCTATTCTATTGGTCACCATCACGAGCAAAACCCTACACCACAAATCAGATCACACTACTATATTTTCACAATACCAAGATTAATCCAAAAGTTCACACATCACAGTTCTAATCAAATTACAAATACAACACACATACTACTATTCTCATATATCAAGCACGCCTTCCAATTAATATCTAACCTATAAAATCTGCCACTTCATACACCTAACATAAAATCCTATTTACCCCATCATATGAATCCCCATCTTCCTCCTTCCAAGACTGATCATTAACTCTACATACTTCTACGTATGCATCTCCGTTCTAAGAATCATATTTATCCATCTTTATATAGACACACAATCTTTCTTGAACTAAACTATGACTCTAAGATTTGTATACTCCCAACAACATTCTTTTTATTTATAGAGCGCCGCATGCCATCGACTCTATCATATACTATACAACTCATTGTTTTACTCCACTAATACCTTTTGCTACTGCTACAATTGCGTGCCATTTATATCAGTTTCAACTTGATACACCTACAATAAAATTTACTTTTAGCCGCTTCCAATACAACCAATATACAATTACTTTGTTCACTAAACTTCTGCGACTCCAATCTTTAACACTTCCTTTCGTTCATGCTCCTACAGTACATCTCTAAGACCCACTAACTCAATCTGAAACAGTGGATCAGGCAACAAATAAATGAATGTATAAGTAGAGAAGCAATTAAAATTGTTTTCATCTTCGTATATGTTTTGACATACTCTTTCAATCTCTTCTTCACCCACACAGCAAAAACAATATCATCTAACTATACATTTCACCCCTCTACAATACCAACTACTGATATACTTAAAGGATACTTTAGCTATTTTATAAAGTAATATACTTCAGTCAAAACATATCTCTCATCACCGAAATCACACAATCAACGCTCCCTACCATTCTTCAGCACATTTTTGCTAATCACTCTGAACACACCTCCAAATCTCACCCAAAACAGTTCATCCATGCGATATTTTTCATTAAAATAACTTCCAAGATTTATCCCAAAAACATGGTAATTATGTGCAGCATATACTTACTAAAGAGTTTATCGATATCATACATTAAAATCAAGTTATGCACGCAATAACTTCTGCTTGACTTACCTATAAAAACAGAATTGAGCGATAATAGCAACTACATACTTAGATTTATCACCCAAAAATCCATACACGTTATTAGCCAGCACACTAAATTATATGACTTTAATAAGATTAACCAGAACATGGTTGGCCAAGTAGCATAAAATACTAAAGAATTTTACCCAAATAAACTACAGTTTATATAACACATTATAAGCAAAATACCCCATAATCGATTTACCCTAACAGAATTTACTCAGGTATTATTATAATTTCCTTCCATTTATATGTACAATCACTATTAAGCCTTATTAAACCGCTCAATTATGTAAATTATCAAGAATCTACCTGTCAAAGTACATAAAAAAGAAGCTCCCCCGAAGAAGAATAATAACCCAAATAAAACCAAAAATAATATGTCTATATAAAAAGATATAACATGTTGATTGATTCAAAAATATAACCAAAGAAAATCGGTACACGCCGAGTGCACAAACCAACCCTTAGACCTAAATTCTTTACTCAAGATCAAACTCAAGCTTGCAGAGCTCATATAGAACCATAAAGATATATTTATATATCCTAAAATCAACTATTTTTAGCAGCACTTTGATAGTATTTCATTACCCAAAACATGATTTTCAGAAATATTAGCCATGGTTACAATATATTTCGATAATTCTAGTTCACTAAATCCTATAGCAACTAATTAAGTAAATGTAGAAGTAATATTTACCATAAAAACTACTTTAGCAATCCATTGGAGTAAAGCGACATTAACAGTTAGTTTACCCCAAATACATGTGTGGCAGCAACATACTAAGATTTACCCAGAACACAGAAGTTTATACAATCCGCGGAGCGAAATAAGTCAATAGAACTATGGTTAATCGAGCCGGCACCAATACAGCGTTAGTCAGCTATAGAATATATAGCTAAGAATTTACTCCATTAAATTGTATAATTTCAAGAGACCATTAATTATATTAAGAATATTTATATCTATAAAAAACAAAACTAAGTTTAGCAAGCACATTTCTAAACTTATATTAACTCCAGAATGATAAACAGTATATGGTAGACCATAAATAATACCATATAAGTATTATTATTACCCAAAGATACTATTGTTAAATAACTCGGCAAGCAAGTAATTAATACTATAAGATTTGACACCCTAAAATTGGATATTGTTGAAGCAAGCAATAAATTATACTAAATTTTACCCAAAAAATCTATGATACTTATATTATATATAGCAAAATACTAAGTATATAATATCATCCCATAAAAATACTAATAGTAAGCTAATACAAATATACTAGAGATTTATACCCAATAGTTAATTACAAAATTTGAGCAATATATAATAAAGGATAACTTAATACATACATCCATATCTATACATTTAATTATAAACTGCTTTGTAAATGGGTAAAGACATATTTATTGCATTTTAATAATCGTAAGTCTTTCACACCACATATAGGTACATTTAGTTCTTTTCTGAGCATCAACATACCAAAGATATTTTTAGCCGAACTTAAATATCTATCTTAAAAAGATAGTTTGCAAGCAAATTCATTTTATCACACCTTCTACGCTACATTTATCACCTTAAACAACAGTTGCCCCCACGCTCTAATTCAGGATATTGTCCTTCACATCAAAGATTCTATATCTTTCAGGCATAAACAGAAGAATGGCTAGTATAATATTCACAATCATTAGAATTATTTTTTCTTTACTTAGCTCTCTATTTACAATACTAATGTCTCCTCTAGTCTGAGCAAAAATCACCTTATATGATATTTTACCTTATGATTTTTTTAATACTTCTCCATATTGTAAAGCTATGCACAGAACCTCCGATTTCGTCACTACTCCTCTAAGAAAATACATCACAACACATTTTGACATACACGAACAATTTACATCAAAAGCGACCAAGAAAATTTTTCACTCTCAAACAACACATGTTTGTGGTCACCGCACAATAAGCAACTACCTGTAAGAGATGAACCTATCATTGAAAGAAAAGCATATATAAACTGCAGCACGAATACTAACACTTACCCTTGACCCAAGCACTATACATGATATAAGAGGTGCAATTTCTAGAATTAATATTTACAGTATACTCTTTACCACTCTATATACCAGTGGCAATAACCACTATATTACTCTATAGCATGTGAGAATATTATTACCAAAGCAAAAAAGAGAGACAGCTTTTTGTCCCTAAACAGCACCATATCTAATCTAATATTTTTAAGCAACAAACGGACCTATTAAAAGTAACCTACGTACAGCAAAAATAGATACTAGTAAGTATATACCCCGAAATACTACTAAGCCTTCTACGCATAGAAATATCTCCTTTTCTTATATCTTTCTGTATTTTTTTTCAAAATATCGCCGCCAACCTAGAAGCGACAGATGTTCAATTCTTCTTGAATGGAAAAGAGTTTCAGTCTTATGTTTCCTGTATTAAACCCTATGGTCTGCATTCTGATTGACAGAAAGAACGGGTGGTTACCCCAAAATGAACAAAAGCCAAATCTTGTTTTTTAATGTGCATTATCATATAGTCAAAATAAATTACTATTTTATATAGATTTAATATTTTACATCCACATAATATCAAGTTAAATATATTATATTATTATGTGCAGCAGAGTTTATAACATAAAAAATTTGAGTTTAGCCAAATAAAGATATTTTGTTCAATCTAACTAACTATCAAACGTAGCAAACTATCAATTATTATCTCAATATATCATATTTATTACTGTTGGCCAGCAAAATAGTACTACTTAAAAAGATTTATTATCACTCAAAACATAGTTATAGGCCAGCACATAATACCTAAGGATTATTATCCACCAATATAACCATATATAGTTATCAGTAGCGTAACTAGCACTATAGAATATTAACTAAATTAGTAATTTTAATCACCCACAATAACTAAGCTAGTATTATGGCAGGCAAATACTATAATATAGAATATATTATCCCCAAAAACATTAATAATGAGAACGTAGCCGTTAATCTCAATACATATTTTAACCTACTAAAAATACTTGAGTATAGGGCTATAGCAATGCATTAAAATGAGTCTGTATCACTACAATAAGTGACTTCGTTTACGATTAATTTATACCTGATCCTAAAAATATACATAGTTTGATCCCTTTATAAAATTTCTAAAAAGTACATCCTCAGATATCGATCCTTCTATACCACTACAACAGATATCCTCGTCTGTGTAGTTATTTCAACACCTTTACGTATATCATGTTTCATCCCATTACTTCCTCAGATATCAAACCATCTGTACCAATACTAATATATTTGAGGATTGAACTATAAATATTAAATAACAATTAAATAATAATATATATATTAGCACCAGCAACTAACCTAATTTATCTTAATTTCTCTGATTTTATTCAGATCTTCTATATTTAAATATTTTGACAAAATAGATATAATTGCGGCACGAACTCCATCACAAACGGACAAGAGAAATTGTTTGGAAGTCGCCTTTTCAAATATCTTCAAATTTTTATCCAAGTGTCATGCTACACATAGTAGCTAAAAATAGTCATAATAAAATGTTAAACACTACTGAAACATTGAATCAACAGAGACAAAGAAGCCACGTGTGATTTCATTGATTTTCCCGTCCCAAAACCCTAGAATATACTTCCATGGTAAGTTACGAAGATAATTTTACTCGGATTTTTTTATATATCATAGTTTGAAAAAAAAATAAAAAAAAGCTTGAACCCCTCCTTTCGCATCACATGCTCAAGCACACATATATACAGCGGACATAATCTGTAGTATAACCCCTTTTGTAGGATATATACCCTAGAGCGATGTGTTTTTGATGCTGGTACTCCCCCTCTCTCTTCTCTTTTATCTTTTGTAATTTTTTTTCCCTAGCATTAGAATTGTCCGTTTTTCAAACGGCTGACTTCTCTGACTGACTGGTCAGTAGCGTCGCTAGGGCGAATTTAAGTGAAACGAAATAAACATTGGAGTGAAAAGAATATTCAAATGACAGTTAATATTTTTTTTAAATAGTTCTTAAGAATTTAAGTAAGTTAATTTTTTTCTTCGAGAATTAAAACTAAATGTTAGTGCAATAAAGTTAGGTTAACCTAGTTATAATGCAATAAGAATAAAAAAAAATCATTAAGAAACTTATTTTATTAAAATTCGGGTTAACTTATGCCTCTTAGTTATATAACTCACTTTTGCTTCCAAGTAAATATAGATGAGTCATTTATGCCTATAAGTTTGGGTAACTCACTTATGTGACTATGTCTTTTTTTATTTAGGTAACTCATTTATGCCTATGTTTAATTAACTCACTTATGCCTATATGTTTAGGTAACTCGCTTTAGGCCTCTTTATTTAATTTTCTCTCAGCTGTATTTTTTATATATCTTTTCCCCTATCTGTTTTATTATTTTTTTTTACCCCTTAATGAATCATCTCAAACCTTTGCCCCTCTTACAACTCTACCCGTTTTCATCCTCGAATGGCCCGCCCGCCCGGCCATTCTTATTAACCGAAGATGTAACGATGTGATTTCTCGACCCTAAAGGAGGTTCTGTTGCTGACCATTGGACACTCGTGTAATGTGACTTGGCAACGAAGGCATTGCAGGTCGTGCAACTTCGTCGCTGGCATGTCTGTGTCTGTTGAGCTCTCGGGTCTTTTGTACGGTAGAATTCTTAGTGCTACGCACAATAATAATATATATATAGTAATATAAATGTAAATTAAATAATATATACATATATCTCATATAACAATATTATATATTCTCATAATATAATAATAATAAATATATAATATAACATTGTTAATAATATTATTATAAACAGCTACCTAAAAAATATATATCTAAATTAGATATTAATACTATACCACACCGTTTAAAGACATACGCTTAGGAATTCAGTGCAAACCATTGAAATGAATGAAATAACAAGCTCCCGATAAAGCCTAAATAGCAATTCCATTCCATAAACTTCCTTTAATAATTTTAATATCTTAAAAAAATCTTTCACCCGTAACAAGAGAACGAATAATAATATAATAAATTATTTAATAAAATAATAATAATAAAATAATAATAATAATAACAATCGTATATATATTCAATTTTATATTATTATTATATATTATTATGTATATTATTATATAGATCATTATTAATATTATATTATTATTTTCTTATTATATATTATTATATTTATTTAATATTTTAAATATTATTGATTATTATGGTATTGTAATTAAAAAAAAAGCTAATAATTATTTTATTTATATTATTTATATATATATTATATTATTATTATATTTTATATTATTAAATTATTATTATTATTATTATCAATTATTATTATTATTATTATATTATTATTACTTACTATTTTATTAATTTATTTATTACACTATTATTTTATCATAATATTATTATAATTATTATTATATATTATAAATTATTTATATTATTAATTATATTATATATATTATTATTATTGCATGATATAATTTTCTTGTGGAGCAAATGAAACCAAAAATACTTAAACATGCAATGGGAGAATACTTTCAGGATATTAAGTATGTTTGCAACCCACTAACCTAGCGAGCCAAACCGCTATATATTATATATTATATATTAGTTTATTCATATAATTATCTTATATATTACCACCAGTTGAATCCATATTCAATTTTAAGCATCTTTCCTAGGTCAGCCTCCCAAACGTACCATCAATATATTACTTAGACGATAAATATATATTATATAATAATATATTATATATAAAATAAATTAAATATTATAAAATAATATATAAATATATCAACTTAAAAAAGTATACTATTATTCACCCTTAACATTCTCAACTATATGAAGTCAATAATAATACTTATATATATATAAAATAATAAATTTATATCTTAATCTTAAGTTATTACATTGTTGAATAAACATGTTATGCTATTTTATCCAACATTCTATATGACCTTATAAATATACTGAAAATTTTTTATATTAAAAAAGCTAGTCCCCCCCCCCAACTCCTGTTGCAGACTTTGCACCTTACCTACAATATCTATAAATGACATAAATAATATATTAAAATCAAAAACGACCCAAGAAACAAACATTAACATGAATCCAATATAGAGAGATAATATATATTAAAATTACTAAGTCAAATAAAATAATAAAAATATAAGATGTAACCACTACAAAACAATACCACAATGATATTAAATAACATAATAATCAATAATAATAATTAAAAAAATTAAGAGACATTACATAATTTAACGTAGACAATTCTATCAATAAAAAAACTAGTCCGACTATTGACTACCTAAGTACATTTTACCAAATCACTTACTCTTTC
>JABUQX010018089.1:5000-13767 GCA_015478945.1 Trachelipus rathkii
ATTCTATTTAGTAGGATCCTTCACCGAAAAGGTATATTTATTAAAGATTTTGTAACATTCCGCTTTGACGTATCGTTTTTTTTAGAACAAAGTTAACTTAACGCCCACACGAACGAAAGCTAGGTTGAAAAAAAAATTTTGAGAGTAGCATCTATTTTACATAAATAGATGTTCTAGGGTCGAAGATGAATTTTTTTTTTTTTTTTTTTTTTTATACCTGTTCTAGGGGGTGAAAATTAATATATATATTATTTGTAAAGGTATTACACGGCAATGTAGGGGGCTGAGGCCGACGGGGGACCACAGGGGGGGACGTTTTCCATACCCCGTAGGGAGGGCGAGAACCCCCGCGACACCAAATACCAAAGAGCTAAGTTTAGTAATTATATTTACAGTATATATATAATATATATTATATATATATATATAATTATATATATATATATTATATATATATATATATATATATATATATATATATATTATATACATATAAAAATATATATATATATATATATAAATATATATTAATATAATATATATTATATAATATATATATATATATTATATATTATATATAATATATATATATATATATATAATATATATATATATATATATATATATATATATATATATATATATATATATATATATATTTGTAATGATTAATGACAATAATAAATAATTTTATTTTTAATTAATTTTTTCTTCTTCTTTTGTTTTACGTCCGTTTTGAAACCAAACATCTTTTTTGTTTCAATTAGCCAATCAACTTCCTTGTTTCAATTAACCAATCAACTTTTTTGTTTTAAAAGAAAGCTTGAAAAGCAAATAGAAAGCTTATTAAGTTCATGATTATTAATTTTATATTTAAAGAATTTAAAGCATTTATATTGTGAAATACAATTATTCATAAAAAATTATTCATACAAGTTTATATTTGAGTACAATTTTAAAATGATATAGTTGCATTTCCGAAATGTCAAACATTTGAAGGAATTTGGTTTAGTTTATGAGGGTCTGATTAATGACATTCCCACATTAATTCATCAGACGAAACTCAAATTAAAACAAACCTGTCCTAGAAGGCTAAATATTACAAAATTAATAAAGGTCTAGTTTAATGTTAAAATTTCCTATAGATCAGCGCACCCCATCCTTTTTCCTTTCCCGTACCCCTTGATTAGGCTTATCATGCATTAGTACCCCCACCCACCTATCCCTTCATGCAAGAAGATTGTTTTTGTCAGATAGGGACGTTCTTAGGGTTAGCTAAATGATCAAAGACTTAAGTTAATGACATTTATAGGCTTTTATTTTTGATTTTTCAATTTATTTCAATTTTCATAATAGTCTAACATCAAAGCAAATAAAAACTATTAAAATAATTTGTAACTGCATAATGTTCATAATAATTTATAATTCATCTTGATATACAAGTCTTCTAACGTATACCTCTTGATAAATAGTGAGGGGAAGGCACATGCGTAATCCCGCGATATGATAAATGGTGAGTGGGTTTATTCCTTTATTTTTTGATGTTTTCCGCCATTACCAATATTATTTTCACGTACCCCGAACCAGTCTTCCGAGTACCCTCAAGAGTACGCGTACTCCAGGTTGGGAATCGCTGCTATAGATGATAAAAGTAACATAGTTGAATTTTTTATTAACTTTTTATTTTTAAATATATAAGAAGGAGTGAATATAATCTAGCCCTAATTTTTTTTTGTGACTTCAAAATAAAAAATGTGGTGAAAAATTTTCTTCTAATTATAAATTATGAAATTTTTTCCATAGGCTAGAATATTATTTTCTGACATTCATATAAATTTTTTAACGTGACCGTGAACATATGCACTCACACACACGCACATGCACACACACACGCACATGCACACGCACACGCACACGCACACGCACACGCACACGCACACGCACACGCACACGCACACGCACACGCACACGCACCCGCACACGCACCCGCACACGCACACGCACACGCACACGCACACGCACCATGGGATAATTCACTTATAGGCAACTTACATTCACTCTGTTTTAACTTTTAACAACAGAAATCAAGCTACTCGCCGACCTTTACAAACATAACAAAAATCCCACATCTCTTGCCCTCTCCTTTTTCTCACCCCCAAATTTAAGTCACCACAATACGGCAAACTTTTCACATTCTCTCATCAGATCACGTCCCAATACTAATCGCATTATAACATGAATACCCTACATACATCATATACATCATCTACAAAAAAAACAAAAAAAAAACGAAAATCTTTCAAGTTTATACAGATCTCACAGAACCAGATTTTCACTCCTTTAAAAGTAGCCGATTTTACCTCGGCCACTCTAGCGAATCCAACAAAACCTAACTTAACCTAACTTAACCTAACTGAACCTAACCTAACTTAACCTAACTTAACCTAACCTAACCTAACCTAATCTAACCTAACCTAACCTAACCTAACCTAACCTAACCTAACCTAACTTAACAACTTAACCTAACTTAACCTAACTTAACCTAATATATATATATATATATATATATATATATATATAATATATATTATATAATATATATATATATATAATATATATATATATACCTATATATTGGTATATATATAAATTTTATCTATATAGATGTATAAATTATTATATATATTAATATATAATAGATAAATGGTAATATATAATATATATAATATATATATATATATATATATATATATATATATATATATATATATATATATATATATATATATATATATATATATATATATATTATATTATATATTATATATATATATTATATATATATATATATATATTTCAGATGAAAACCACAAAAATATTACTATAATAAATGAAACAATAATATTTAAAAAACATAAAAAGACAATGATAAAAGCCATATAAAGTATTATAATTATTGAAACGTTAACTCTATTATCTTTCTTTTAATTTCCTTTATTCAATGTTGTTTCCACTTTATAATGCACAAACTTCTGTTAGAATGGAAGTTAATCTGATTAGTTTGCCAGGCTGCATTGATTCTCTCTCTCTCTCTTCTTCATCCCGGACTTCATATTTGATCATTTGAAGATGAGAAGAACGAAGATATATGGAAAAAAATTGCGCGAAAATGAGTGCAAATGAGTGAAATTTTCTCATAAATGAGTGAAAATTCTCATAAATGAGTGAAGAATGCGTATATATGCTTCATTTATGTTGTATTTAAAAATCATTAATGTAGATAGCAAAAAAATAAGGCCAAAGCGACCAAAGAAAAATATTCTACGAGATGCATAACCAAAAATACGCCAAATACGCCAAATAGTAGAAAAAATGCGCCAAATAATATCGAAAAATGCGCCAAATAATAGCAAAAAAAAACAAAAAAAAAACGAAATCTTAAAGAATGACTTTTAAGTCTGGTTGCCAGACAGTTGATTAAGTTTATATTTAAAAGTAGAATTAAAATGAGAAAAACAGATTTAACAAAGTTTAACAAATATTTAAAGAAAGAGACAGGTTTGGAGTTTAATACATAATACAGGAAACAGGAAATTGAAAAATATGTAAAATACATTTTTTCTTATATTTTTAGACAGTTATGTTGGCAGTTTAATAGAAAAAAGTTAGGAAAGTATTATATAATATATATAAAATATCGATGATATATATATATTTAATACTATAATATGTACTCTATGACTTATACGTATTTATTTGATTATGTACCTCTATATATATTAGATATACACCAGAAAATATAGTGATATAAATATAATTATTTATATATCTATATCAAAAAGATATATATATATATACTTCTTGTATGACTATTGAAGACAGGATAGAGAATGAGACGAGAGTCAAGACGAGGGAGAGAGAGACAGAGGATGAGAAGAGAGAGAGACAGAATCTGTTCATTTTAGGTCTCGATAGATTCTTAGAGAGGACAGGCAATTTCTCGTTATAGATTGATAGATACGTATAGTTATAGATAGAATAGATAGATAGATAGAGTAGATCGCATAAGAATAAATATAGTAAACGAATAGATAATATAGATATAAGTTGATAGATAGCTTAGGATGAAGTATTGGTTGATAATAGATAGATAGAGATTGATATCAAAAATAGAGAGATAGATACAAAAGTAAAATAAGGCAAACAGAATAACTGTGATAAATATGTAAGAACAGCAAAATAGGGAAAACATTCCAAAAATAAAAAGGAAGAAACTACACAAAAATATGCTGAAATATTTCAAAGAATACCAACCAACAAACAACAAAAATTAAGTAAAAGAGAGAAAAGGGAACTAAATTGGCTTTGTTTCCTTCGCTTTTAATGTAGCTATTAACGTTTGCCTCCGGTACTATTAGGAGGCAAGGCGATGCTACAGCCTCGCACGATACTAATTTATATAAGAGTCCAAAAACCAATTTCTGAGCTCGACATTTCACCCAAATGTTATAGACCTTAGGTTTTAGCAATTTCAAATATATATATATATATATATTATATATATATATATATATATATATATATATTATATATATATATATATTATATATATATATATATATATATATATATATATATATATATATATATATATATATATATATATATAAAGTATCTAAAACATTTTTTCTTTTCTTTCGATTTAGAATGGTTGGGCCAGATCTGTCATTTGGTGTATGGTTTGTCATAATTCAGATGAAAATTTTTTTTCACCCAAAATGAATTGTTGTCAAAAAATCGGAAATAATGAGAATAATTTTTTTTTTAAATTTTTTTATTGAACTGATTCAGTTTTTTTTTTTTTTTTTTTTATTGTTTTTTTCTTCTATAAATTCTTTATAATCATCATCCCTGGGCTGTTGATTTTTTAATTGCTCGATAAGAAAGCTTGAAATTTGGTCCGAATTTTGTATTTTATATCTAATATTTCCATCTTCAATACCAGGTTTGCATTTTATCTTGTCTACCTTACACCAACCAGTATGAAATTTTTTCAAAATATCCGGCTGAGTGCAAGTGGTTGTATCCATTTTACAATCAAAACCTGATTTTAGAATAACTTCAAAAATATGGTGGCGACATGCTTAATACCGGAGATTTTTCTCTAATAATTGATCTAGCTAAATGTTGACTCCCCTGAAGAGACCAGTATTTACTGCAGTAGTATCAAATTTTCTCAACTGCCCCCCACTATTCAACTGCTGAAAATACAGCTTTTGCTTGAGTAATTCTCAAACTATTTTCACGTTGACGAACTCCTATCAACTGTTTTTCATCCCCACAACTAATCAAAACCGCTAACATCTCTACATTTTCTTTACTCAAAATATCTGGAAGCATTTTCCCATCCCAGTCCACAACAGCTCCATCTAAATCGAAATTCTTGAATCTATTTTTGATAAGATCAGTCCTTCGTTTTCGGAATTGCTGTTTGCGTATTTGTATTACACTACACTTTTGCTTACAATTAAATTCAGTGGGTCACGATATAGCGCCTCTGCAGTAACTGATATTATTCGAACTGCGTCTCTATCAGAAATATTACACCTAGCTAACTAAAAAGACAATTTTCAGTAATAATCTCTTCATTTCCTCGAGAGTATTTCATCTGTGTCTGGAAAATTATCCTACATTTCCATATCTCCTTTCGTCGGCTCCTCTTCCTCTGATGTGCTACTTAGCGAAGATTCCAGTTCTACATCTTCATGCTCAAATCTTTCTGAAAATAAAACAAATGAAATAAAATAAACCATTAAGAACTCGCAGACAATGACATCATGTCAACTAATCTGAACAAAAAAAAATAATAATAAATAAATTGTAATAAATAAAAGTTTAAGTTAATGTCAAACTATAAACCAAAGTAGTAATAAATAACAGGAAAAAAAAAAAGAAAAATTGAAGGCAACTCTGAAACTCACAAACATTTTCTCTTGATTTTGCCAATCTTAAAATCTCAGCTGCTCGTCCCTTTCCTCTTCGTTGTTCTGCTTTTATGAATTCCATGTCAACGCCTTCCATGCAGCTAGGACGTCCTTTTTCTCCCTGGAGTAACAAAAACTGTTTGTCTTCTTCAGTAGTGTTTTTCAGTTCATGCTGATGAGCAACGTCAAATAGGTCGTCAAGATTTGACTTGAAAGCTTCTACTTTTTGTTGGGCCGTTCTTGCAGATCTGATAGCGTTTTATGCAGTTTTTATCACTCTTCATAAAGTTTTCAAGCTTTGTAACACAATCTTTAAAGTGTCTGATTGGTATCCTAGCATTCCCCCCAAAAAATAGAGCTTATTGTATTGTAAGTCTTGCAGCTTCTCTGATATTCAATTTCACTTGGCGCATATTATAAAATAAACTGCGTAAAACTTGACAATTAGATGGTAACTTATTGCCAGTGA
This sequence comes from Trachelipus rathkii, assembly GCA_015478945.1. NCBI lineage: Eukaryota > Metazoa > Arthropoda > Malacostraca > Isopoda > Trachelipodidae > Trachelipus > Trachelipus rathkii. The sequence goes on from JABUQX010018089.1 coordinate 11,454, forward strand.
TTTGATGAGACATGTATCCAATTAAAAAAAAAATCTTGTCTTTCTCCAGCGAACTCATGCTCGTTGATGCTGTAGAAGACGAAGGTAAAGTGAAAGTTCAAGGCAACAATATTTCCTATAAAATAAGACAAGAATCAGGTTTCTAGGACAAATAGTTTTCATTTTATGAAGGAAAAACTGCGATTTTTTTTTTTTTTTTGCAAAAAATCGTACTTAGTCCCATATAAAATGAAAAGGATTTGTCCTAGAAACTTGATTCGTGTCTATTTTATAGGAAATGTTGTTGCCTTGAAGTTTCACTCTAACCCTCGTCTTCTACAGGATCAACGAGCATGAGTTCAAAAGAAGACGACAAATTTTTAATCGCCTCAACCTTAACAATATCGTGGCAAAAAGTTGACATCGCTATTGTCAAGTTTAACGCAGTTTATTTTAATAATATGTTCAACTTTCCTTCCCACAGAAGTTGCAAGACTTACAATATAGGAAGTTCATAATTATTGGGGGAGAAGCTAAAATACCAATCAGTCACTGTAAAGATTGTGTTGCAGCAAGCTAAAACTTAAATGAGAGCGAATTAAAACTGAAAAAACTACCAGATCTTAAAACGTCAGACTCAAATCAAAACTAAAAACTCTCAAGCAACACTTAGACCTCTATGACGTTGCCCATCAGATGCCCTGAAAAACACTATGAAAAAACGCAGTTGTTGTTACTCAGAGTGAAAAGGCGTTCTGGTGCATGAAGGGTTGACAATTAAAATTGCAATGGCAAACAGCGAAGAGAAAAAGACGAGCAGCTGAAGATAGCAAGATTGTCAAAATAAAGAGAAAATGAGTTTCAAAAGTCTCTCTTCAATTTAATTTTTCATGTTGTTTTACTACCTTGGTACAAAGTCTGAGACTCATTCAAAGTTTTTATTATTACAATTCATTTATATTATTATTTTTTGGTTGATTAGTTGACTTGATGCCATTTCTGTGAGCGCTATATATTTATTTATATTCGTTTATATTTTATGAAAGATTTGAGATGAAGACTTAGAAATGAATCTATTCACCAGCAGCCACATCAACCAAATTAATTGATGCAGAACTAAGAAACTATATTCTTTATTCATTTATTGAAGATAATACAGCTATAAAATTTAACTCAAATTAAATTTCCGAAAAAAATGAGATCAATGTGATTTCAGATTTTAATTTTCTTTATAAGTTTGGTTTCTTATTTACAGACGCAGTTCGAATATCAGTTACTGCAGAGGCGCTTAGGTCATGACGCACTTATTATAATGTAAGCTAGAAAATCAATACAACTACCGCAGAGCAGCAATCCGAACGATGACTGAGCTTATCAAAAATTAGATTCAAGAATTCCGAATTAGAGGGAGCTGTTTGTGCTGGGATGGGAAATTGCTTCAGATATTTTGAGTAAAAGAAAATGTTGAGAGAGTAGGGTTTTGATTAGTTTTTTGGGGATAAAGAACGGTTTATAAAGAGTTCCCGCTCAAATCAGTATGAGAATCTACTTCAGGCACGCAAAACTGTCATTCAGCAATTTGAACATGGTGGGCAGTTGGAAATCTAGGCATTTTAGATTTGATACTTCAACTGCAATAAATACCGGAAAGCTATGATCCAAATACATGCGTCCGGCTTAGAGATTATTAAAAAAATCTTAGTATTCAGCCATGTTTGCTGCACCATATTTCTTAGAAGTTATAAAAAAGTTTGTGATGTAAATAGGACACAACTGCCACCAGCCATATATTTTTAATGAAATTATTCAGATTTGGTTAGGTGCATAGACTAACTATATTAAAACGTATTTTGAAATGAAAATATTAAGATATAAGTAAGTAATTCGGTACCAAATTTAAGTCTTTCTTATCGGAGCAATAAAAATCACCAGCCCAGGATAATATTAATACCAAAAAACAAAACTTAGAAATTTTTAAATAATTTTTAGGATGTCTCTCAAAGATATTTTTTTCAGAGTGACAGGTGTTATTCATCAAGCCAGATGGATGGCAAACTCTACTGATTCTTTCAAAATATATCTTTTATTGGATCAATTTTCATTAACAGATTTTGAGAAAAAAGATATTGAAGACATTTGTTTATTTATGATCAATATTTATGTAAAAGCTTGGTTCAACCAAGACCTACAATCATTAAAATCCTTTGTTAACCACAGGAAAATTGGTAAAGAGGTTACAGACAAGGCACTGTCTAAAAAGATAAACCATCTATGGTATCTTAGCTCAGAGCAAGTTGCATTTTCATTTTTCGATGATACTTTGTGAAAAATATGT
>JABUQX010018090.1:0-5000 GCA_015478945.1 Trachelipus rathkii
ACGAGAGAGATTAATGGTTTTCGAAACATCAAAAGAATAAACATAAAAAATAAAATAAATAAATAAATAAATAAATAAATAATAAATAAAAAATAAATAAATAAATAAATAAAATTTTTACACTTTTTATGTTTATAACTACAAATGGTGACTTTTTCATACCCTAAACAGTAAAATCACTAAAAATTCAAACCACTATCCACACCTCCTCCTGACCATGCTGTAATCTATTGATCTATTGATCTAATTGATTCAAGGTCACAATTTTTGGTCTCATTTTGAAATAAACATAACAGTAAAATCAAGTTCTTTTATACAAAGATGGCAACAATATATGCTGACGTAAGAAAGTTCAACATTAAAAAGCTGACTTAGTCATCATCTGTACTATGAAATATACACCTCAGCAACAACAAACCTACCCCATCTTAAACAGGAATAAACTGTTAACGTTAACGAAAGTTTCAAACCACCTTAACACATAAAGTAAACCTAACATAACAATTCCAAAAACGTAACTTATTCACACTTTGTCAAGCATGTCTCTAACATAGCAATGTTAATTTTACATTAACATGGTAATATTTAACAAAAATTTACTATAACCTTGTGTAATTATCATACAGACCAGCGAAAGTATGCTAACGTAACAAAGTTTTCATATTAATAAAGTCAACATAACATAACATTACCGGAACTAAGAATATAATATACAACGACAAACCTGACACATCTTAAGCAAGAATAAACTGCTAACATTAACAACGATCCAGACTTATCAACAGTAAAAGTAACTAACAAGACTCACAAAAAACACATTCCATTCATGCTTTATCAAACATATCTCCAACATAGTAATATTTTACAAAAAATTTAGCATAACCGTACCTAACCAGCATAATACCTAAAGGGTAAAGACAAACAAAGTAAAGTTTTACTCTCTGTAAAGCTAAACTATGAACATTACATACTTAACACACAACGCACGCACACAAACAAACACACACACACACACACACACACACACAACCAGACGAATAAACAGCCAGCTTTGGTCCTCAGCCCGAAGGGCTGAGGCCTTACCCCTCCTTCGGAGTGGTAAAGCCCGCTTACACCCCTTCGGGGTGATCCCCCCTCGCAGGATTCACAACCCTTCAAGGGGCGAATCCCCCAGGGTTTTCTCTCGGAAGGTAATGTGTTGCTTTGGATACTCTTGGTTAATGAAAACTGTTTATTCGTAAGTTAAGTACGTTATGTTAAATATTACTATGACAATGTGGAAATAACACTGATTTGTTAGAGAAATGATGAGTTTTTGTAAGATATTACTGTGTTAACTGACGATGATGTGTTAGAAACGTGAGCTTAGGTTAAGTTTTTGTTGAATAATGTTAGGTTTGCCCTAGACTTTTGCTAATGCCTACGTTTATTCATAGGTCAAATGATGTTATACTCGAAACGAGTGACACTTTGATGAAGATAGTGTCAATTCATAGTTCAAGATGGTGACATCTTTGATAGATTGGTCACTTTGTTAAGGGATTTTGTTAGATAATACGGCTTTACCTGTTGCTAATATGCTCAAAAAGTGGGAACATATCTAGTATTGTATGACCTGTTAGCTACTTTACCTTGATCAGTAGGGAATTTTTCAGGATGTTAGCTGATTATCATACGCTAGGTATGTTAGGTTTGCATTTGTAATTATATTCCTAGTCGCGGTTATGATTTGTTAGCTTTTAATTGGATGCTTAAACTTTGTTGGTTAAGCATATATTCGTAGGTTGGGTATATAAAGAACTTATTTTTATGTTATGTTTGTCCCAAAATGATACTTGAAATATGACTTGAATCAATAGTTCAATAATCAGGTGGGAGGGCGGACAGGGACTGCGGGGATGGGTTGGTTTGATTACTGATTTAACTGGCTTTAAAATCAGTAATTATTACGCTTTACTCTGAATTTTACTCAAAGAACTTATTTTTATGTTATGTTAGGATAAAAATTTGTTATTTTTTGTTATGTTTGGTTAAAACTTTGTTATGTTTGCGATTATTCGTTGGGGATTATGATATTTAGACGAGGTTATGATGAATTTTTTGTTAAGTGTTACGAAGGATGTATTATTTTTGTTACGTCAGCATTATATTTCTTTTCAGTATAAATGATTAGCAGGTTTACTTGCTAAACTTTTGTTAAATTTACGATGTTAATGTAAATTAACATTGATATGTTAGAGATATGCTTGAAAAAGTGTGAATAGGTTACGTTTTGTACGAAGTGTTAGGTACTTTACTGTTGTTAAGCGCGGAAGTTTGTTAATGTTAGTGGTTTATTCGTACGTATGGTGTGTTATTGGGTTTGTCGTTGTACATTATATTCTTAATTCAGGTATGTTATTTTAGCTTTATTAATGTAAAAACGTTTGTTACGCTGTCAAAGCATAATATTCGATGGTTAGTATATAAAGAACTTATTTTTGTGTTATGTTTGGATAAAACTTTGTTATGTTTACAGTTTTTTCGTTGGTCTGTATGATAATTGGACAAGATTATGATAAATCCTTGTTAAATATTACCGCGTCAATGTAAAATTAACGTTAATATGTTAGAGATATGCTTGAAAAATGGTGAATAGGTTACGTTTTGTACGATGTGTTAGGTACTTTACTGGTGTTAAGTGTGGAACTTGTTAATGTTAACCGCCTTTATTCGTGTAAGTTGTGTTAGGTCTGTCGTTGTACATTATTTTCCTAGTTCATATGAATCTAATGTTAGCTTTATTAATATGAACCATACAGATTATATATGTTTACATTAAATTCGATTTGGTTAGTATAATATAATGAACTCATCACCATTTGTGCTATTTTAGGTTATCCGAATGATACTCCTAATATGCTACGAAATTTCAGTTGTTATTCTTTTAGTAATTAACTATTGATATGTAAGATATGCTTGAAAAAAGTGTGAATAGTTTTACGTTGTATGCCTGTGCTAGGTTACTTCCTGCTGTTTAAGTATGGACTTGTTAATGTTAGTTGTTTATTCTATCGTAAGGTGTGTTAGATTTTGTTATTGCACCACAATTATATTCTTAGTTCATATGATGCAATGTTAGGTTTATTATTGTGAAAACAATGTTACGTTAGCATATATTCGTTGGTTGGTATATAAAGAACTTATTTTTGTACTATGTTATTGTTGTTGTTGTTGTTGTTGTTGTTGTTGTTGTTGTTGTTGTTGTTGTTGTTGTTGTTGTTGTTGTCTAACGAGAATATATACCCCTTTTGAACTGATATGGTTCGTTCGTGCGTTGTATTCTTGTTTACTTTCTTCTGATTGGTTGAAAGAAAGAATCTCGTTACCTATAAGGCTTTGGTTTACGCATTACGATTTTCGTCAGTAAGACATTTTTTCGCTGTACTGGTACGATGACATCTCCCCGCATCTCCACGTCTGTTGTTGATATCTTCACGAGGAGCTTCGTTATTCCCAACGTTGTGTCAATAAAATTTTATCGTCAACCTGATGGATACCGATACATTGCTTGTATTCCTGCCAGAGAGTCAAATAATAGACCTTTATTCGTTTGTGCTGATGGATTCATCAAGATTATCGATATCGCAGCTGCATGGCTAGAGGATAAGTGTTTGTTATCTGATGGATCGACGAGTAGTGAAATATCTATCAGAGGTGACCGTGTGAGAGGTGATAATAGAATAGACGTTGCGTTCTCATCATGTGACGGTATTAAAACCCTTGATGTACGCAACTACTGGAAACCCATCGATTGTGTGAACCTGCAGTGCGTACGTTATAGGTTTCACAGTTCGATAGGTCTGAAATATTACAGCATTGCTTAAAATAAAAAACGAATTAACATCGCACCTTAACGATGTTGACATACTTGAGGACTTAATACATATAGCACATGGTGTAATCTATGATATTTACACCGAAACATATGGTTTCCCGTATAATTCAGTATACAGGAATGCTTTAATAACTATCAGCTTGGGTGAGTTTACTTCTCTCTTGTATGAGAGAATGAGTGCTGTTGAATCGTCATACGCCGAAAAATGGTTTAGTGTTGCTGAAGGCATTTATACTTACATCCTTTCAAAGGATGTTGAATCTTTAGAGAGATATATAGAGCTTACCCAACTTGAATCCTATGTTCGCTGATTAGATGAATTAATATATTTAAAATAAACTTATATTTTTATGTATTTATATGTTTTTATGTATTTATATAACGCTCTTTTCAATGAAAATTATATGTTATAAAATATGAAAACTTGTTTTACTTCCCTCGTATGTTCGATTTATTGACTACATTGATGATGATGGCTGTTTATTCGTCTGGTTGTTGTTGTTGTTGTTGTGTGTGTGTGTGTGTGTGTGTGTATGTGCGTGTGTATGTGTTAAGTATGTAATGTTCATAGTTTAGCTTTACAGAGAGTAAAACTTTACTTTGTTTGTCTTTACCCTTTAGGTATTATGCTGGTTAGGTACGGTTATGCTAAATTTTTTGTAAAATATTACTATGTTGGAGATATGTTTGATAAAGCATGAATGGAATGTGTTTTTTTGTGAGTCTTGTTAGTTACTTTTACTGTTGATAAGTTTGGATCGTTGTTAATGTTAGCAGTTTATTCTTGCTTAAGATGTGTCAGTTTGTTCGTTGTAATATTAATATTCTTAAGTTCTGGTTAATTGTATGTTTTATGTTGATTTATTAAATATGAAAACTTTGTTAACGTTAGCATACTTCGCTGGTCTGTATGATAATTACACAAGGTATAGTAAATTTTTGTTAAATATTACCTTGTTAATATAAATTAACATTATGTTAGAGACATGCTTGACAAAGTGTGAATAAGTTACGTTTTTGGAAGTTATGTTAGTTACTTTAGTGTTGTTAAGTGTGAAACTTTGTTAACGTTAACAGTTTATTCCTGTTTAAGATGGGGTAGGTTTGTTGTTGTGGGTTATAT
>JABUQX010018090.1:15000-17500 GCA_015478945.1 Trachelipus rathkii
ATATATATATATATATATATATAATATATATATATATATATATAATATATATATATATATATATAATATATATATATATATAATATATATATATATATATATAATATTAATATATATATATATATATAGTATTATATATATAAATTTATATATATATTATAAATAACTTACCTTACAATATAAATGTTTTCCTTCTAGAACTTTTCGCAAAAATGTTTATGACTTCTTCGGGGCTGACATCAATTTCGTTGTGTATATTAAGTAATGCCAATCCTGTTGTACGTTCTTGTCCCATCGAATTTCTGAGATAAGTTTTTAGGCGTTTTAATGTTGAGAAAGATCGTTCAGGTGTTGCCGTTGAAACAGGTAGTGTAGCTAAAATTTGCAGGAGCCTCCATATATTAGGATACAATGTAGGATTGCACGTAGGTAATGCGTCTATTGCAGTATTTGGCCTATTGTTCCTATCTATTTCACTCCATTTCTGTCTCCACAACTCAAATTCAATGTTTACATTATTTAGATTAGGGAGAAATGTTTCATAAAATATTAAGCAATCATGTACTTCAGAAAACGATGATAAATCAAAACAGCGACGAGGAATAAATTTTTGTAGATTACAGAGATGAGCACTATGTTTACTGAATCGATGTTGCAATTCTTCAATGAATGTTTCTAAAAATGGAATAAAAACAAACATTCGGTAATAATTTTCAGGTGTTGCATTAAATGAAAGCTGCACTCGACGGAGAGCAAGTCGAGGAATCGAAATTGTTGCGTTTAATTGGGAAGCTAGATTGGTGGCCTCAGTGAAAATACTTTTGAAGATGGAATCTGCATCAGATCGCCAGTTTTGCATGAGAGTAACCACATTATTGACATGGTCACATGCTTCAGTTAAGTCGCAATCAACTTTTTGTAGTAGTAAAGAAATTCCCAATGTACATGATAGTATTTTTTCAAGAACAAAAAGGGTAATTATAAATTCTCCGTCGACAATAGAATATAATATCTGATGTGCATTGTTTAACGTGTCACCATTACAAACTTCAATTATATTTTCTAGTGCATGAACTACGGCTACAAAAAGTTCTTTGAATCTTATTATGGCATCATGTTTGTAAACCCACCTAGTTTCACATAAAGCTAAAAGTGACTTATTTTTTAGATTTGGCAAATCTTTTTTAATATATTCTTTAAGTATATTGTTTCTCTTTGGTGAGAGAGAGAAAAAACTGCCTACACTTTTTACAACCCCCAAACACAATTTAACAGACTTTACTTTAGAGGCATGACATATCGCCAAGTTTAATACATGCGCACTGCAATGAACGTATAATGCTGCTGGACAAATTTCTCTTATATATGACTGAACTCCTTTAACATCACTCATCATCGCTGCAGCACCATCATACCCTTGGCCAATCATATGTTTAAGGCAAATGCCATTTTTCTTAAGAGAATGAATAATTGCATTAGCGATAACTTCTCCAGTTAGTCCTTCTACGGCTACAAATTCAAGAAAATCTTCTCTAATTTTTAAAGACTGAGTCTCCACATACCTAAGGCATAAAGTCATTTGTTCAGTTTTTGATGTGTCTGCCGTTTCATCCGCGAGTACGGAAAAACATGTGGCGTTATTAACGTTGCTCACAATTTTTTTCTTTATAATATCTCCACAAATTTCAATTAACTCGTTTTGAATTGAAGGACTAGTATATAGAGATACCTGAGACGATTTCTTTAAGTGTTCCAGTAATAAATGATCGCCAGCATCGACGCGAAATCTTAACAATGCTCGAAAATTGCCATCAACTGCACTATTATCCAAAATATCTCCTGACTCATCCTTCCCACGCAATGCTATTCCTTGTTTCCCACAAAATATGATACTCTTTATAATCGACTTCAATTTTAGCCTATTTTCCTCAGCCTGTATTTGTAAATTACTATTAATTTGCTTTACAATATTACACGAGGTCCCTTTAGCAATATGTAAAAAATTATCTGCTAATATGACGCACGTTTTATGGTACTCCGTGTTTTGATGAGTATCAAATTTCCCTAATGCTTTCTTATAATTTGTAAATTTCTCAGAAACCAATGCGCCAGTAAACTGGTGCCCGCCTTTTCCTACGCAATCTTTGCAAAAAAGCACGCATATTTTACAGAAAGCTCCTCCTGCATGCTCAGAATAAGATAGCCATGGATACTTTAAAATCCATTTAAATTGAAAACTTAAATTTCTCTCTCCAATTTTAGGAAATTTATAGCTTGGAAGTGGGCTCCAGGAGGATTTTAATAGAAGCTCCTTTGTTTGATCATCGATATGTTTATTCACATATAAGCCTATATCTAAGAACAATGAGCTACTTCCTTCGTTTCTAGAAGATTCTAAAGAAGAGCTTTCAGAAGCATTTTCAGCCAATGAGCTTGCCGTATAATTAGATTCAAAATATTCTTTATTATTATTATTATTATTATTATTATTATTATTATT
>JABUQX010018090.1:25000-40737 GCA_015478945.1 Trachelipus rathkii
ATATCATACTCTCAAATCAGTGAGCATATTATACAGATTCATACTCCTTGCTATTTTAAAACACACTTAATACGTTTGCTATATCAAGCTCAGCGTTGACAAAAATAAACAACCAACTCTCTAATAACGTTCATTCCTCATAAAAATCAATTTCTATACTTCAACACCTAGCACACACCCTAAGACATGACATACACGAACAACACTATGTCGTGATACTAACTATATATGAGATACATATAAAGCTTCTCTAACTTATATACCAAATCTATATACAGTCTGCACCATTAATCTCTCCATTATACCCATAACCATTTGTCAATTCAACAATAACGTCACTTTAGTGTCATGTAAGGCTACCAAGCATATAAATACAAGACTTATACTAAGCAGTCCTCCATAGTTATAACAATTGAGTCTATCTAACAACGGTTAAATACGATTTTATATTTGACACTCATGCCTACTTTATAGACTGCATTAAAACCTAACACAACTTTTCCTACTACACCGGCTTCGAGTACCGTCAGTGTCCCCGTTTTTCTTCTATTAACATCAATATCCTCCTTAAATTATTCTTTATAATACACTCGAGGACGCTCACATATGTCTTAGCATACCATGACCTCATCATTTCTACCATTCTATAATTCCCAACACTCTGAGCAAGGCACGTGTCTTTCTTCTTTGAGGCCTGCACAGCAATCCAACGCAGACACTCGCTTCCTACTTATTACAACATTTGCCCAGCTACAGCCACGTATAAATCAGCAACCGTCATAAGGACCTCTCTTTTTCTTAAACAATAAAATTAAGTTAAAAATTTGGCATACTAGAGACAACCCTCTTATCATTTCGCACGCTACGCTTTGTGTCACACGGAAAAATTTCATATCTGAGTCGGATATACACGCTAGCCTATAGTGTACGCAGACTCTACGATTATATTCTACTCGTACTACATGTGGTCTCGCCACCATTTAGAGAGAAACAAAGGAATCATCGTCCGGAGAAAATAAAGAAGATTCAAGCTAGGATTCCCTCCTTGGCCTCCTCATGCACACAGTCGCACTCAGGAACATTTTTTTTCTATTTGAGTGAGTGCTGATACATATTCGCGATTATCTAGAGAGATAACTAACAAAAATTCTACTTCTTAGAACAATCATCACTTAAACCAATATATACTCACATAATAGAGACTATTAATAATTCCCATAACTGGGGAGTACTATGTACTAGATTCCTAGCTCACTCAGAGCACTCCGGTCTTAGGACTATGTGCTATCTCACTCTACCCCACACCTTCCACCCACAGATTATCTCGCACACTCTCACTTTCTCTATATTCGTATATGAGCCGTGTCATGGAGTGAGGACGAGATGTCAGAAGAGCAGCGTAACTGGCTATACTTGGCTTGATGCATGTATTGTACACCAGAGAGAGTGTGGTATTATATATGTATATGTGCAATCTATTCTATCCAGAGAGCTCTATATAATACGATTAGAGTGTGGAGAGTGCCCACACCTGAAGATGGGTGGGTGGTCACGCGCTCACTATTAGAGCCAGAGCATCACTGCCAGGCGGTGGACATGCGCAAGTCTGTTGCAAAGATCCATAAAGACCTAAATATCAATTTATTTCTTCTTCTCACACCTCATTTTTCTCAATCAATTGTTTTCACAATGTAAAGGATTTTGATGCACACATCCATCTACCCCTCCTAAATCGCACCTTGTTCCGTTATACACATTCAGTCCTTCAGTCATCTCGAACGCACTCTTTTCGACCAAAATACCAGCATATATCTTTCTACAACACTCAGTAAACTCATTTTAATTCCCCTATAATTCTATAGTTCCCCCGTTTATTCTCCCTTATCCCTTATATACGGGTTACATATTACCGCTCCTCGATCCTCAATCCTGGAACTAATACCCTCTATAACGCTTTTATTACCACAACTTCAATCCAATAATCGAGCCCATCTCAGACGCTCCGTTTCTTGATCATCACTTCAGCCAGTAATTTCGCAGAACTGCTATGTATATTGAACGTAGTCTATCACAACTTTTACAGCATGTTGATTTCGTATGGCATAGAAGAAACTGGAACCCATTACCGATGACTCTCATGATAACACAAATATATATAGTAACTATACTGTCCGGTATATATAACTATACTATACAGTCATCTAAGCTAAGAGAGAGTATATGATATAATATAATATATTAGTAATATATAGAGTAATATAAACCACTATCACACAACACCACACTGAAGTTATTAACAACTTAACTAATCAACCACGGCCCGTATAAAATATTACTATACTATATATATACTAAATATATCTGACAGATATGACATATTTTTTGAGTTCATATACAGGACCCACCACATCCCACAGGGAAATGGGAAGCCCACACAGGTTGAAATAACCACTCCCCCACCCTCATGGCGCCTCGCGCGCTCTCTGCGCTCACTATATATATATATATATATATATATATATCCACCACTACACAATAATATATATATATATAATAATAATATAACTCTCACTTACTTATTAACTATAATGGGAAAAATACCTTTAATAATAGATAACATACTGGATGTTACTAGGCGCCATAAACATAATACACACTTAGAGTATACAATACAGTACTAAATAAATTAAATGACATTAAGGTAATTCAAATATTAGCACCAAGCAATAAGCATGGTGCCTGATTGGTCAAAATAAGTGTCGCCTAAAACTATGTAATAATTATTTTCAAATTGACCTCGTGCAACCTGGTATGCAAGCTAGCAGATGCCCACTTCAGAGCATTCTGTTTTCTGCAGTGCATTAATTAATCTCATTAGGTTTGTACTATGCAACCCTATCTATATAATAATAAGGTGCATTGAAAAGAACTAGGGACCTCTGACCGGGGCGGGAATTTTGCCGGGGCCGGGCGCTAACGTTTTTAGCCGGGGTCGGGGCCGGGGTTAGCTAAAATTAGAAAATGCAAAATATAAACAAAAACAAACTGAAAACATATTTGAAAATTTATATGAAATAAATATATTTCAATTAATTAAATAATTTTAATTATAAAAAGGAATACATTTAATTTAATTAAATTAAATAATATTTTTGAAAGAAATTTTTAGAAAATAAATTGATTTTCTTAGAAGAATAAAGTTGTATTAAATATATATATATTATATATTATCTTTATTCATATATATATATATATATAATACATACACATATTATATATATATATATATATATATATATATATATATATATATATATATTATAAAATAATATAAATTTGCTATTCTATCTACGACAATTAAAAAATAAAACATTCGACCCTTCATACTATAAAAATAAATCGCCCCCAACTACATGACTGATCTTGCCCACTTTCTATGGCTTGCCAAAGATTCACAAGCCAATCACCGCCTTACGGAAACCCTATCATTTCCAAATACTAATTGCACATACTTATAAAACTTTCTTCCTGGTTATCTTCTCAATTAAAACCATTAATTCGGCAAAATTTCACCTTCCATCTCATCAATACAGAAGATTTCATACAACGTATACACAACATTTTACCTCATAACAACCACTTTCTTAGCTTTGACGTCACCTTCCTTTTCACTTCCGTACCTGTTCCATTTACTCTAAACTTACTAGAAAACTATGTTCAAGAACATAACATCACTTTAAATTATCCTTTCTCCCTTCTTAAGCAACTTATTTCTCTCACACTTGATCACAGTTTCTTTACTTTTAACAATTCTTTTTACAAACAAACTTATGGCCTGTCAATGGGTTCTCCCTTATCTGCCACTTTAAGCAATATTTTTTATGGAACTCTTTGAAACACCACTACATTATTCATTCACCCTTCTTCTTTCTAATGCCAAATGCTTCGTTATGTGGACGGGCGTGTTCTGCGCACTTCCCAAATGACATCAATTATAAATCTTCATTTTAACAGACAATAATCAGATAACATTCCAATCCCTCTATCTCCATTCACAATGAATTAACCTTATTAAACTCTTCTCTCCTTTTCTTGATACTTTAACATTTCATGGAAAACTCTCCACATCTATCCTTTTCTGTCTACAGAAAACGCCAACTTCTCGTCCTCCTCTTATATTACATTGGTTTTCGACTTCATACATGTAACAGCAAAATTAGCTCATCTAAACTGCGCTCTATCTTATGAGCCCTTCGAGTTTGCCTCTCCTCCTAATCTTCAAGCAGAAACTCAATTTCTTTTTTCTCCTATTCATCAAACAACAAATATCCTCCTATATCATTAATTCAGAATTTTTCGAAAAGCCAAACAACAAATTCTAATAATAGTAACGCCTCCCATTTCCTCACCACCACTTTTCTCTTATCTTCCCATTCTTATAATTTAAATCATCAATTAAAAAGAACATCTCCCAAAAACATTCGCTTTATAAAAAGTAATACAATTCCTTGAAAAAAGTTTTTAAAAACCCTAAAACTTAATAATCTTAATCAAACGCAAATGCATTTTATAAAATTCCTGCTCATGACTGTCCCATCTGTTTACACCATCGCGAGAACTAATGAATCTACCCAGACGAGTTAAACAACATAAACATGATCTTATCAATGACTCTCCTAATTCAGCTTTACAGTCCATCGAACTCTGCACGACCATAGGATCAATATAAATTCCGTTTCTCCATTGAAAATACTACTCAAGTCAATTGTTATCGAAGAGGAAAATGAATTGAATTTTCGTCATATTATTACAATTACTGTGGATGAGATTATATTAAATATACCACTGGGCGGTAAGTGAGCCTCTGACCATTATTCAAATTCTATAGCGTCTCTGAATTCAGGATGTCCTTAGTGAGTGAAGTACCAGCGAGGCATTCGGCCGAACTAAATAATAAACTAATCATATTTTCATTTATACACACAGCTTTTTGTATTTTTTGTCATATTCTGTGTTGCGTGATTGGGTCACCCTATCCCGGGACTATGTAGGGCCTTTTGATTGTTCTTAACAACCAGCGCGAAAGCTCTCAATTGGTATGACTCCTTTTGAATTTGTTTATATTCATGAATATATTAAAAATCTTGTGATAAAGTTTTAATTAAAAGAGTATGTAATGATTTTACCCTGTGGACCTTTAGGGTTTATTACAGTACATGAACACCTAAACTATTTGCTACATGGAGGCCAGGTTCACATGAAAGGAATTATAATGAGCCTCTTTTCAGACAATATGAAAAAAGAGGGATATTCACTTTATTTATTCCCAGCGTAGAAGAAAGAAGGGTGGTGGTGTGGACGCTTTATGTTTAAAAGCAATATTACAATTGTAAACTAATGATGACTTTAAAATTATCCCAATTAGAATTGAATCAGTGTGGGTTAGATATCCTTATATATCATAAATCTATAGAAAGGGGCTTTTATAACGCTCATGCAGAGTCCAGAATTAGAAATGCTGAAATGGTGAAAAGAAATTGGACAGCATGCCACAAGTAAGATAAGGTTATAGTCATCAATGGGGTGATTTTTAATTTTCCTGGATTCATTGGGGATTCGCCTTTGTTAATATGGACCGCTAGTAGTTCTGCATTCATAAAATTGTTACAGATACTTTTTTGACCCGATGTCCAAGAACCACAAGATACGATGGGGCACTTTAATTAGAACTTAATATTCTAATGATGAAAAGTTGTGGATGAAGTTAGAGTTGAGGAGAAATTAGTAGACTTAGTAACCATAATATAATTAGATTTAATATGAATGTGATATTTCTGGGCCCAAATTGCAGTTAATAAGGAAAGATCTATAGATTTTTCCGAAATGGGCGATTTACCAAATTTCCGAGACAATGACTTAGTTAACTGACTGGGATAAAGAGTTTAAAGACCAAAACTGTTTTTATCATGTGGGAACATTTTAAACAAATTTTATGAATAATTCAGTCAGTATGTTTTAATACCTAAACCCATTAGGGTGGCGAAAAGAAAACCTTTTTTGGTGGAAAAGAGAGATAGAGATGAGAAAATAATGAAAAGCGCAGATGTTTAAAATATTCAAGGGTAGTACAAGTAGTGATTTTAGATAAATTATAGGAAAATAGAAATGAACTTAACGAGTCAATAAGAAAGGCACAAGAAGCACGAGCAGAAATTAATTTAGCAAAGGAATAGTTAAGAAACTTGAAAAAGTTTTTAGCTTTAAATTTAAAAGTAAGAATAGGACATTGGTCCAATTAAAATTGATGAAAATTTAGTGAGTTCAGATAAGGACTTGGTCAACATTTTTCAATGCCTATTTTGGGTCAATGTTTACTGAGGAAAGATTAGATAACAGTTAAGAGACTAATAGTTCTTGTATGAATGTAAATAGACTTACAGAATTTGAATTTGATGTAAAGATTTAAACGCTTTATTAGATCAATAATTGATGCCAAGTAACAGCTGCAGGCCTGATGGTATATATGAATGGTTTGAAAAAAAATTCTGAAAGTTGATATGTACAGCATTGAAAATGGCACTGTATTTGATTTTTAAGCGATTCTTATCATCTTGTGAGGCTACGCAGCATGACTGATAAAAGCATATGTCGTGCCTATTTATAAAAAAGGTAGTAAGGAAAAATAGGCCAGTTAGCTTAACCTCTCTGGTTGTAAAGGTTCTGGAATAATTGCGAAGGTTATATAGAGAAATATTTAGAAGATAACATGTTATTGTATGACTCTCAGCACGTTTAGAAAGGGTAGATCATTCAGACAAATCTTTTAGAATTTATGGAATACATTACTGACTGCTTGGAAGGAGAATTTTATCCTTATTATTAAGGTAAGGAAGGATGTTATGCGAAAGTCCTCAATGGTATTATTATTCTCATGTTACAAATTTTGAATCTTCCTATTTTCTACCCTTTGACTTTTCTGTCATCTACAACTTTTGATAAGGTTCCCGACATACAGGCTGGATGAAAAGTTATTGCAAATGTGGCTATAGGTTGGAGTGTACATGGTATGGATTAAGAGAGTGGTTGCGAAATAGAAAACAGTGTGTACAACTAAATGGGAAGAAATCATCATGGGAAATAGGAGAGTGGTGTCCCACAGGGTTTAGTGCTGGGGGCCACTATTGTTCCTCATAATATATAAATGATTTAAATAGGGACTTAAATGTAAGTTTTCAGATGATACCAAAGTGGCTACCTTTAGTAAGGAATAATGATGGATACATAAAGATTCAAAATGATCTTGATAAACTTTTTAGGTCGACAGATAAGTGGCAAATGAATTTTAATAGTAAAAAGTGTAAGGTTCTTCGTTTAGGCAGCTCAAATAAAAGATTTAACTACGATATGAGTGGAGATTGACTTGAATCTATGGACCAAAAAAAGATTTAGATGTAAGTATAAGTAGCAATCTGAAAGTAGCTAATCAGTGTTTGGAAGTAATTGGTGCGGTACTTGGAGAAGGACAGAGTTGGTTTCGTTAGCCTTGAAGGCAATAGAAGTAATTAGTGAACTTTCCACTCACTGCAGCAGTTGAGCGCCACTGGAGAACCTGAGCGTCAAGGAGCGCCCTTATTTAAAAGACAAGACTTAGATGAGTTGCATGAGAGTGCAACGTAAGAGCAACAGGATGATTTCTGGGTTTGAGGGTAACAGTTATGAGAGGCTGAACGCGAGTGTAGGAATGGTTTTCTGTAGAAAGGCGATTTCCTCAGAGGGGACATGATAGCAAGTCTACAAAAATAATTTACATTATTGGATAACTATATGAGACCAATAAATTTTTCATGGTAGAATGCACAGGTGACCAGGGGGCATAATAAGAATTAGAAGAGCATGCCATCTTGATATAAGAAGCAGCATTCAGTAATAGGGTTGTTATTTTGGAAATAGTCTGCAGGGAGGGTTGTTGAGTTGCTCGATTGCAATTTAAGGAAAGGTTAGATTCGTTTATGGATGGGTTTGGGTAATCATATAATATATTGACGAGGCCAATTGGCGGGTTTTTTAGTTATAGCAGTTATTGTTAGTGGCATGTGTTGACCATAATTGATAGGTATATGGATTGTTTGGGTATCATATTTATATATCATTAGTTTTGATCTAAGCCAAATTGGGTGATTTTGTAGTTACAACAAATTGACAAGCCCTAGGGTTGCTTTGGTGGATTTGCATGAGCATGTTTGGGTAGTGGGTTGACTGGGGCAGTCTCCGATAGGCCATGTGGCTTTTTACTGTCTGTCTAAATTCCTAATGTCCTAATGTCTAACGACATAATAGTAAAACAAAAACAGGTTAGCAAAGATAGTTTTATTACAGTTATGAGTCAGAAGGTATGTCGCAGGCCATCAACGTCTGCGGACGTACACTTTCAAAGATGCTGCTCAAAGTGCCCACCATCTGCACGGATACATGCGCTTGCCCTCTTCATCCAATGTTCTGTCGTTGCCAAACCGATGGATATCGGCCGTAATTCCCGACATGCGTTTCGAATACAATGCTTCAGATCGTCCACCGAGGTTACTGGGGTAGTGTAGCCTGCATAAACCCCGATCTTAGGTAACCCCACAGGTAATAGTCGAGAGGGGTGAGGTTGGGTGAGCGGGGTGGCCACGGCTAGGGTTGGGAAAAAAACTGTTTTTTTCAAATCATGTTTTTTTCATGTTTTTTTCATTTTTTTCATTTTTTTTGTTTTTTCATTAAATGTATTTTTAAAAATATAAAGAGGCTGATATGATTATTTCACTTAGGTATTTCATTTTTTTCAAATATGAGGATACTTGAAATTAAACAAATTCCATTTTGATTTATAAAAAGAAAAACTACCTTTCTATTATATTTTAATCAATTGTTTTCGCTTACAATTTATAGTAGTTTATAGCCCTGCAGACTGCTTTTTGTAGCCTTCTACTTAACTAATTTTACTATGTATTTTACATTGGTATCATAGAATCATATTTATAATTTACTTTTTAAACTTAAATGTAATCGTTTATCATAAAATGAGTGAATGACAAAACTCAAAAGTAACTTAAGGGATGCAAATATGAAATAATACAAAAAAAATAAATTGAAATTAAAATTATACAGATTGTAAATGAAGGAGGATGGTTGAATGACTATATTAAATATTTGGGCTTTGGAATATCAACTTTTGATTCACAATCACTAGTCCCCCCTCCCCAGTCACTACTGAGTACTGGACTACTGTGGTGGACCTACTTGTCAGCTCATTTCACTGGGCTCTCAGCGTGGATCAGCCCACATTCTAATTTTGTATGACCTGATAAGTCTTGATATCTCAGAGTCGATGAAGTATCGGTGTGAGAATGACAGTGGTGAAGGAGCAGGGCCAGTAACAGGACTCTTAAGCTTAGGCATAATTATCTCTCTCAGTTGGCAAAATTTAGACATTTCCCTAGTTCTTAAGATTATGAGCATAATACTAGTTTTCAACATCTACAGCGAACAGAAGTTACATTTCAATGTGAGGGCCTTTGCTCCTTTTATTTCCCTTAAAAAGTTCGGGGTGACCGGAACTGAAAACTTTCAGTTTCCGGCCGGAACTCGGAATTTAGCCGGAATCCACAAAAAAATTCCGGCCGGCAACCTGGAATTTCTGAAGCTAAATTTAAGCTATAAAGAAATGTAAAATAAAATCTATATAACTTTCAATATAAAATATATATATATATATATATATATATATCTATATATATATATATATATTAATTAATATATATATATAATATATATATATAATATATATTATATATATAATATATATATATATATTATGTAATATATATATATATATAATATATATATATATATATTTATATAATATTATACTAATATAAATATATATATATATATATATATATAATCTTTCTTCTCACCTTCCTCTTTGCCCCAAGATGGGGGGTAAGGTGCTGTACAAGCATCGGAAAAAGAAAAGCAGTAGGAGAACATGAACAAACGTCGAAAAGACAGCCCAGCCCTTACCGCCCCTCTGTCCATTAATTAGCGACGAGCTCGTCACGACGAAAATCCACCCTAGTAATCATGGGACCGCGCGACGACCCTCCTATGGTAATCTCAATGTAAGGGTTTATCCCTGGCCAGGTGTGGCCACCCATCCATAAACCCCGCCATTTCTCTATCAATGCAACTTTATTCTCGCTTCTGCCAAACTCACATTTTCCTCCTTCAGACATTCGTTCACGACTCAATCACTTCCTCTTCGGTCCTCCCACAGCCGTGTCGGTTCCCAACCACTCACCATATACTATCCGCTTAAAACCGACCTATCACTCTATCCTTTCCACATGCCAAACCATCTCAACATTACTTTCAATTTATTCTCTCATTTTTACCCTTTCTTCCACAACACCATCTCTAATTCCGTTATGTCTCTCTTATCAATTCTTTCTCAACCTAGCAACAACCCTAAGAATTGTCCATCTGAAACCACATTGAACTTTAGATCTATACTTCTTATTCCCAACCATAGTCTCACTCCATACATACAGGTAAACAACATCCCTCATGTAAGACCCTAGCAACACTCAAAGCTTAGTCCCTTTGATTCACCAACGATATAATTGGCACCAGCCACCTTCCTGCCTCACAACTTTCCTACTCACACTCTGCATCGTCCGTTCCCTTCTCCTCCACATATACCCTAAATTTAAACTCAGCACTTGTTCTAAGCTGTCACCATCTAAACATAACTTCACACGGAGGAGTGTCCTCACTCACAACATAACCTTACTGCTTATCCCACGTTTCTTCAACCCTCCTTTACACACCTGCAATTCTTAACACATCCTCTCAAAACTCTCTTCAAGGATTCGCCCAGAACAAATCATGCATATAATGGTGGGCACCCTCGGCACTCATTCCATCTACCATTCTAAACCATTTCTGCCATCCTCGAATCTTTCATACCCATCCAATCTTGAATAACCAAGGAGACTAACACTAACCCTGTCTTATCCGCTATTATTCCCTAAACAATCACCATTGGACCATTTATTCTTACAACGCTTTACTATCTGATACATACTTTTGATTCCATTCAGACACCTAATACACCAACACCAATATACTAACACTGCCATACACGCTTTCTATTACTCTATTACGTCTTAGCAGAATCCATAAAACCTAAATACATTTAATCTTCTCTCTCCCTCATTTTTCTAATCATTTGTTTCAATTCAATGTAGATTTGATCCACACATCCTCTACCACTCCTAAACGCACCTTGTTCTTCAACCACGTTTCAGTCACTCGACGCATCTCTTCGGAACCAAAATCCAGCCATATTATTCCTACAACATCAGTAACTTATTCCCCTATATTTCCTACAGTTCCCTTTTTCTCCTTTACCTTATATAAGGGTAACTATTATGTGGTCTCCTCCAATCCCTTGGAACTTATACCTCTATAAACGCTTTATTACACTTTCCCAAATCAATCAATCACGCAGTCTGCTCCGTTCTGATATTTTACAGTAATTTCAATCTATACCTGCAGATTTTACCCATCTTATATTTTTCGACTTCCCCATTACTGCTCTCCTTCGATTTTGTGAGGCTATTTTATGAAAATTTATATGCAATGAATTAATGATAAAATCTTTGTTAATGATTTATATATATATATATTATAAATATATATATATATATTATATATATATATAAATATATCTATATATATATATATTATATATATATATATTAATTATAAGTACATAAAAAAATTCTTTAAAGAAACATTATACTATAATTGTTGCTGAAATAAAAACCTATGCACAAAATTGTTTTAAAATCAAGCATTGTTTAATAAATATTTAAATATTATTGTACAGAATTATAATAGTGTGTAAAATTGCAAGAAAAATGACAGAGGTAGTACAAAGCAATAAACACTTAGTACAATGCCTTCATAATACTAATATACATATATAAAAATATCACGAAGAGATCATCTGGAAAATCAAAAATTGGATAGTCCCTGTATCTTTTTTAAGAAGCAGAGGAAACCAAAAGAATGAAGATCAAGGCCGTGAAACAATCTGAGTCTTGGAGGAAAGTTATTTCTCAAAAAAAGATTTTGGTATATAATCGATCCTAAATTAACGATATAAAGGGAAAAAAAAGAATTTTATTCACAATCGCTTGAAGAGTAGGATTCATAGAACTTAGTTGCGCGCCAAAATTCTTTCCTTAATTCTCGTAGGCAAATATTTTGTATGAGAAGTTGCTAATCAACTTTATACAGTATTGAGAATAGTACATATTCGAAACAGTTGATATTTATGGCTGGCAGACCATATTTACTACAGATATTGGGACAGCTAAATATCAAACAGAGTCATTTATTTTTTAACTGCACTGGCTTACTGCGAGTTCGAAAAATTGGACTGTGTACTCTTGCAATATATTATATATATATATATATATATATATATATATATATAATATATATATTAGCTATATTAATATATACTATATATATATATATATATATCATATATTTTTATGTATATATATATATATATAATTTATATATTATTATATATATATATATATATATATTATTTCTGGAAATTCAAATGTCAATTTAATTGAAGAATAATTATTATAGGGTGTATACCAAGTGAATCTTTCAAATTCCTGTGTTCCTGTTTTTCCTGTATATTCCAAAAATTTTATGGACTAAAATACAAATGATAAAAATCATTTTATTAGTGAATATCATCAATAAGGAAAGGTGAAAAATGAAAGCCCTCCAGAGCCCATACCATCCCAGTAAACAAATTTTCTTGGCCAGCTTTCACAAATTTAAATGATATCATACAATTTGACATTTACGTGAAATTTATAATTGCATTAAAATAATTTTTTTTAAACACTTCAAATTATTTTATATGCAAAGTTATGAACACAATCAATTAATTTTCTAAATATCTGCAAAATATGTTTACAGTCCTGCTTTTGGTTTTTTTTTCTTTTCTTTTATGCTATTAAAATAAAAAATTCAAAAAAGGATTCAAAATTATGAGATTATAACATTAATTAGACAGCCATAAAAAGAAATAAGCTAATGATTCCTTTTCTTCTAAACAAAAAACAAAATTTTTTCTAACTTAACCTTTTAACTATGCTTTCATTTTAAAATTCGATGTTGATGAATGTTTAAGAAAATATTTCTTGGTGAAATTTAAATGTGTGTTTGTTGTGTGTGTGTTGGTATTTCTTATTCTCAGCCCGCTTTAATCTCAGCTTGCTAATTTCCTTCTTTTTGCACCTTCCAGAGTTTCTTCTTTGGCACATAGTTTTCTTTTTAAGTATGCCTTATACTCTGAAAAAGCATTGCGGCAGTATGACAATCTCATTTGTATACAATAATCAACCACTCCAGTATTTTTCATTTCTTCAGCAAATAACTTCTTTTAGCAACAAGTGACTTTTCACGCAAATTTTCTTGTAGACAATGTTGTTTGTGAGAAACCCTCTTCTACGAACATTCCATGAATAAGAAAGAATCGGTACCAAGTTTTTTGTTTCTTTTTGAACGTTACATTTTTAAATTTTAATGAAAAGTGATCGAGTCTATTTTTCCGCCCAATTTTTTTCAGAACTTCAGGGACATAGGAATTAGATATCAAAAAGTTCATAATCCTCTTTGATTATATTAGCCGAACCATCAATTCACTTGATATCATGAATTTTTCAACACATATATTAACTCTTTCAGAGTTATTAGAAAGCATTACTTTCGGTGACAACAACTTAATGCCTTTGTGATGGAATATTTAATGACTTCTTTCTACTAACTTCTGGATAAGTTCTTGCAAGAAAAGAATAACATACAATCTTCTCTTTTAAATTTCTGGAATTTGCAGCCTTCGAGGTGCATTCCAAATTTCCTCTTTTGCTGTATGATACAAGTCCATATTTTTTTCATATTTGAATTATTTTTTATCTTTAAAGTTAATTTTCAATTAAAATTTGAGTATATGTCCTCTGTCCGGCTTTAGAATTCTTTTCATTAAAGTTTTAACTAGTGACCTGAGATCACCCTACAAGATAGGTGCAATGGGTCCTTCATGTTTCTAAACTTCAATAGAATCTTCAATGACGGCTATACTGTGGAAAAAACGTCGAACTTTTGCATGTATAAGGGATTTTTTATGAATTTCAGACTTTCCAAACACTTTTGAATTTCAATCCCAATTCTTCCACGTACTTTCGGAGTCTTGGAAGCAATCGAATGGCTGTTGTTGTGGCATTTACATTTTTCAACCCATCTTGTCAAACAATTAGCAGGAAACTCCTCAGAGCCTGTTATTTTCATGACATGTTCCCTTTTAACTTTTAGAAAATCGTTAAATAAATAATAAGAAGCATTAAATTCTAATAAATTCCACTTTGTAGCTTTATGACCATTATGAGGCTTCCTGGACAATATTCAAAGAGCAAACTTCCAATTAATCAATCTTGGAACTTACGGAAAGGGATTAGATTCTGCTTTCAACAAAGACTAACATTTTCCAGTTGACTTAAGGGATCCATCCATTGAAATCTTGCTCACTTTATGAGTCAACGCTGATCCAAGCCTCTGCTTGAGATTTCCAAAAGATTCTAGCTCGAGTGTCGGTAGGAATGAGAGTAGATAATGAGTGGTTATGAGACCTGTAGTTAAGTCTTCAAACCTTACATGTATATCCATTTGAGTTTTTTGTTGCAATTTATTTAAAGCTCATCATAGGATATGATATATAAAAGATTTCTTCATTACATCTCCATTTTTTTAAGTAATAAGGACTAAAGCAAATACACAGTAAATAGGAAAGTTTATCTTTGCTCATCACACCAAAAGACTGAGCTATCTGCGAATCAGGAAACATCTTCTAAATTAGTTTTGGCAACTAGAAGCTCTATTGGAAAATTGACCTCGAATTCACAGTCAAACTGCTCACTATTAATTTCAGCTTTCTGTATTATACACCAATCTTTTTTTTTTGCCCCTGTGCTAAAAGAAGACATCAAGGTAGAACCAACTGAGGCTCCCTGAGAAAAAGAACTTGATGCAGATTTATTGTTTGCACTGTTTAGAATTATTGGAACAAGTAACGTTAACCATACTTTGCCTTACTACAAAATTGTTTCATCATGTCCGCAGCTGGATTTTAAGCTTTTAGTGAATTGTGCTTCTGGTGTTTCTGTTACTTCATGACTTTTAATGGATTTGGTTGCCATATTGGAAAGAAAATTCTTTTCTTGCCAGTAGATGCACAAGCATACTTTTCAACTATCTTTTATGAGACCCTTTTGCATTCTGGTGCGAGTGAGTCCCAGCCATTGTAAATAAAAATGGCTTATAATAGTTTTTTTGCCAATCGTATCTAATATTTAAATATATTAAATATTACAAATTAAATTAATCTGTTAAAATAAAAAAAAAGAGAAATTAGTTTAAATGAGTGATACTGCAGATAATAAATTTTAATAAAAATAATTTAGATTTCTGAAGAAAGGCAAGTTTTAAGTTACGTCGTTATTCCATTTAGGATATAAATTTTTTTACCTTTGTTGTTTGACTTGTTTTAAGTAATTAACGAATTTTTGTTTTTGTTTTACGGAATACTCTTATCATGAATGATATCC
>JABUQX010018091.1:0-10122 GCA_015478945.1 Trachelipus rathkii
AATTTGGGCCCAGGTATCACATTCATATTAATCTAATTAATTATGGTAACGTAAGTAAATTTTCCCCAACTCTAATCTGATCCACCATACTTTCATCGTTAGTTAATATTAGGTCTATTAGTGGCATCGTTATCTTGTGTTCTGGACCATCTGGGTCAAAAAATTATCTAGTATACAATTTATGATGCAAAACTACTATGGTCCATATTAAACAAAGGGATCCCAATGAATGCCAGGAAAATTTAAATCACCCATTATGACTATACCTTTTCTTACTGGGGCGCGTCTCAATTTCTTCACAATTTCCGCGTCTAATTCTTGACTCTGGCCCAGGAGGTCTATAAAATGCCCTATTCATATCATGATTATTTGTATATATAGGATATCTACCCACACCGATTCAAATATCATGATTTTTTAAAGTCAGTCATTAAAACAGATTGAATATTGCTTTTAACAAAGCACCACACCACCACCCTTCTTCCTCTACGCTGGTATAAAAAAGTGAATATCCGTCTATTTTCATATTCACTGAAAGGGTGAGGTCTCATATAATTCTTCATTAACCCATTCTCAGTTATGCAAATATGGCTAGGATTTGCGTGGTCATTTGATGGTATAACAAATCATGGCTCATCTTTTTGTGGGTTGGATTCTAAGGGCTGGATGAGCATTTCTGTTAAAGATGAGAAGGGATTGTGAATACTCGAAATGCGTGTATTTTATTGCTTATTCATCATATCGTGAACTGAGTGTAACAACCGACTAGCGTTTGATTTATCTCGCCCATATTACAGTTACCATTGGCGGATTTAGTTGCGGGTGATCGGCATGGGATGGTGGGGGTAGGGGTGACCCACACCCCCAACTTTAGAGCTAGATTTTTGCTAACAAGTCTCCAAAACTGGGTACTGAAGAAGTCCCAAACCTACGAGCTGGGCAGAGGGTGGGGGTTTGAAATTCATCTGCTGCAAAAAGATCGTTATCCAGAAATTCTCTCCACAAATCCAAAAACCTAATGTTTTCTGAAGAACATAATTTCCTAACCCTTTAATTTGGCACCTAAAGCCCTATCCCCCATTCCTGACACTGCACCTAACCTAGGTAAAATTCCCGAAATCATGCACCTTCTTCCACTAGCTTTTATCTTCTGAATCAATCTCCTATAATCTGCTATAATTCTTCTGACCTTCTTGTCCTATTATCCATTTGTACCCACTTGCACAATCACATCTGAATCAAAATTTGTAGAATCCAATCTCTCATCTATCCTATCCACGATATCACTCACTTGGCACTGGATAACATACTCTCATTTGTTTCCTTTTATTCTTATTTTTGAAAAGTGCCTATCTAGGATGCATATCATAGAGTCTCCAATTACCAATGCATCAGTCTTCCCTTTAGAAAACTTAAAACATTACCATTGGCACTCTCTGATCCCTCCCCATCTGGAAGACAGTCGAACTGTTACTGAAGGTCACAGGCTGACTGACTTTCGCAGAATCTCATTTTAAAGTTATTATTGTCTAATTATCTAGCAACTCTATATTCATCTGCCGACCTATTATCAACTACTTTATCCCCCTTTTCCGCTCTCTCTCCTGCCCTAGGTGAATAAATTTTCCTGTCTACCCGCTATATCCCGCTCCCTCCTCGCCTCAGACATCCCTACTAACTTTTTTCCCATAACACTTCCCTCCTTTCTCAACTCAAATACTTCTTCTTTCCAATCCATGCATATTTTCACTCAGTCTTGTAATCTCCTTATTTAACAACACATCTCTGCATTCAAAACACAAAACAGGGCAGCTATTCACATATTCACCTCTTACAGTCCCACAATTATCACACAGAGCATACATACTTTAAATTTATTATTAGCTTACTAACCTGTACTTATTAATTTACCAACTACAGTTTAAATATCACTAAAGCCTAAAAAGAAATAAACTAATCTCTTTAAAACAGGTTGAAAATTTAAACAAGCCTAAATTTAGCCTAAATCAGTTTTTCAGTCACTCGACGCACTCTTTCGACCAAAATACCAGGCATTATATCTTGCCCTTACAAACACTCATTAAAACTAATCTCCCCTAAATTTCTACAGTCCCCCTTATCTCCCTATACCCTATATAAGGTACTATTACTGCTCTCTCCAATCCCTCGAACTATACCCTCCATAACGCTGATTACACAACTTCCAAATCCAATCAATCACCATCTCGGCCTCCGTTCTTGATCATATCACCAGTAATTCCATCCTATTACCTGCAGATTTACCATCTTCAACTTTCTCACTCTACCGATTACCTCCTCCTTGCTAATAACCTCATCCCCAAAAATACCTATCCTTCTGACTATCAAGCCGCCACAGCGCATTCATTATCACATCTTCATTACTGTAATATTATTGCAGATTTTCGAAGATGTTCTTTTCCACACTCCCCTTTCATATCCATTTCATCAGTTACAAAAGCACCATCCCTATTCATTATTTAAGAAGGTTCCCCTTATTCTCATTCTGTAACCTTTCGCGCTTCTTCCAGAGAAGTTCCTATTCCCTTGTAAGTCCCCATTCATCCCCTTCCAAACGTCAATTACCTCTTCTTTTCTCCTACGATTGCACCTTTTAGTATTTCTTTTTTACTCCTTATATAATCAAACACCATCTTTCTTTTGAAAACTTCATCATTTGCTTTTAGTACATTAACCACGCTTCCTTTTTACTTTTAAAACAGCTTACATCACCTCTTCATTCCACCACTCACTGTTAACATTCTTACTTCCCTTATCACTTCCAGATACTTCTTTTGCACGGCAACAATTGCTCTGTCATTTGCTCCCAATTTGTTCAGTATCAAATCTTGTTCACATTCAACTATTTACTTGCGAGCGCTCTTACATTATTCTAATAACTTGTTCACCTAACTTCTCACTCTTAATTTGAACCACTTCCTTTCGTATCACCTTCCTCTCCATTCCAACCCCCCACTAAACTTAATTTTACATTAGAAAACAACATAATGATCCGATAATTCCCATTCCTAACCCCTCAACAGATTTAACATCCAACACATACTTCAACAATTCCTTCTTCACCAACACAAAATCAATCAGACTTTTCACTTCGATACCATCTCTTTACCACACCAACTCTAGTATACTTGATTGGATACTCTTGTGTTTAAAGAAAGTATTACTTTCACGTATAACTTTCTTTCCTCACAAAAATCAATCACCCTTCCTGGTCATTCTCATTTCTCCCGACACCCCAAAACCACCTGTTATACCAATCCCTTTTTGTGATCACATCCAACCATTCAGGTCCCCAACACTATCAATCTGAAGCTCCTACTCACCGCAATCTAAAAACATCATTCAGATTTCCCAGAAAGTCACACTCTACTCGACATCACTCTCAGATAGACCATATGTAAGAATTACCCATCACTTGACCATTTCGAAACTTAAATTTAACCATTAAATTCTAGGAACTCACACACACAAAGTCTACCATAGCTCTGTACCACAAGTCACTCATCAAAATTGCAACTCCTTCTCTCCCTTATCTAGAATGCTAAGCCAAATTTTCAATGAAACCGAGCTTTGTAACATTCTCCCCCGCTCTCTGCTCTTGCGTTTCATACTGAACTAAAATTCAAAGGTGAAGAGCATTATTTTATTAAACCTCGCACTGTCTTAAAATTGCCCAAACTGCCACTAGATATGAGCATAACGTAAATTTAGAAAGAAACCAAAGATTCCATAACTGAAATACATATAGAACGAATACGACTTATGACGTAACGTCTTCGGCATCAGTCATACTATAGACAATTACTCGTGACGTACGCGCATACGTCCTCAGCAGCCAAAGGGTTAAAAATCAGTCTAAGTAATTCACAAAGTCAAGGACCTCTCTCAAAAATAATATTAAAGTTTTTACCTAGAACAAAAAAATAATAATTAAAACTAATATTCACCAAAACATTAATCTCACTAGCACATTAATTTTATAATAATGTAGGGTAATCCTTTTTGGAATATGGCGTCACTAGAAATACTTCTTGGAATATGGCGTCACTTCCTCTACTGTGAATAAGAATATTGGAAAGTTTAGTAGATTTATTCAACTAAACCCTTTTTCTCTTCTCTCTTGTGTTATTTTTCCTTGCACATATAACCATGTTGTCGGTTAAACTCCTTCTTTCATTAATACATCCGCTATCTGTGCTTTTGTGTTTATCCATGTTATTTTATTTATTTCTTTCATTTCTATTATTTCTTTAATAACAGTGATATCTATTCTCAATTTTTTACTCGTCACTCCTGAAGTGGAATAAGTAGCTCTACTCAGTGTTTTTTGCTGTCAGTCTTTGTTTGTATAGGTACATTTTCCTTTGCAATTTGTTTCCAGATGTTTTTCAAATAAATAGTTGTCTCAGCTCCTTCAATTAATGCTTACGTTTCTGCTTCTATTGTTGATCTCGCCACCCTCTTGGCAACTCCCGACTTCCAAAAAATTGGACACTTTTTGTCACTTTCATCTACTAAACTAATTATGTAACTTATTTGTAACTTCTCTTTGTCTACATTACCCAATGAAGCGTCTGTTTACACTTCAAACCTAATTCTTCCTTCTCTTAACTCCTCCATTTTTACTTTTAACTTTTCTCTTCTTATTTTCCTAATTACTCTACTAACTTTTTTCATATCCTTCTCATAAGCTATCTTATTAACTTTGCTCAAGCCACTCACACTATAAGCATGTCCGGTCTACTATATTACTCACCCAGTTTAGTTGTCCTACTAAAGATCTGTATCTTGTCATTTCTTTATTTTAAATTTTCTCCAAGGAATCAGGGTTGTTTACATTTTCGTTTTCAGATCGCATCGTTTGTTTGCATCTGTTTTTTTTTAATTCTCTTGACTCATCGATAACCAACCTTTTTGTTTCACTTCCATTCCAATGAATTTAAATAATCCTTGCTCTTCTGTTCCTATTTTTAATTATTGTTTGATTACCCCTATTACTTTTTCTTCGAAAATTTCATTTTCTCCATAGAATAGATCGTCCACTTGAGTGCACATTACTCCTATTAGTTCATTATCCCTTTTCCAACTAAATATTGTTGGATCTAATGAGAATTTCTCTCCACCTACTTCTTTCATCGTTTTTACCACTTTATTATAACAAACTTTAGCTGCGTCTTTCAATCCATAAACTGCCTTTTTTAACTTCCATATTTTGTTTGTCCTTGCTTCTTTTGGGGGTGATATATAAACTTTTCCTTCAATTTTATCTCCTTGCTGATATGCTGTCTTAATATTCATGGTTTTACATTTCCAACCATATCTCTTTGATATTCCTATACATTTTTAAGGTTTCAGTAGCACTTGTAGGTGCGTCTGTAGAATATTCTCCATCTTTTTCTTCGAAGCCTCTTACTACTAACCTTGTTTTTTACAAACCCTTTTTCCTTCTTCCATTTTTTTCTGTCACTATCCATCTAGTGGTTAAAACTTTTTGATTCCCCAATTTAGCAGCCCTCGTACAGCCTCATTTCAACCCGCTTTCCAACTCCTTTCTTTTGCTTCTAAAACATTTTTGTCTTCAAAATTAGCTAAAAATACCTCTTTCTCATAAGGTATCCGAATAATGTTTTCCCATTCCTTAAAATCAATCCAAGTTTTTTGTCCTGTATTTAAATTCTCTACATTATAACAATTATTCCAAGTCTTGCTTGTACCTTTCCTGCCCTTCCTATTATTTTATTTTTACCTCTATCGTTTCCTCTTGATATTCTTTTTTATTTGCCCGGTACCTCTCACCTCCCTTCATAATCAGTTTCCTCTCTTCTTCTTCTTCTTCTTCTTCTTCTTCTTCTTCTTCTTCTTCTTCTTCTTCTTCTTCTTCTTCTTCTTCTTCTCTTCTTCTTCTTCCTCCTTCTTTCTTCTTTCTCTCCCTTCTTCTTTCTTCTTCTTCTTCTTCTTTCCTTCTTCTTCTTCTCCTTCTTCTTCTTCTTCTTTTTTTCTTTTTTTCTTCTTCTTCTTCTTCTTCTTCTTCTTCTTCTTCTTCTTTTTCTTTTCTTTCTTCTTTTCTTTTTTTTTTTTTTTTTTTCTTTTCTTCTTCTTCTTCTTCTTCTTTGCTATAAATTATACTTCAAGGATAGAAACAATAATAAGGAAGGGGGTGGCGTTTATGATTTACAAATGTAAAAAAATATTATATCTAACTAAACCAGCTGGAAACTAGCTGATGTAAATGAAAAAAATTGATATACTTTGGTTGTTAAAGATAGAACATCGAATATCAAATATTGAACTAATAAATGTCTAATCGTTCCCCCGTCCTCACAATCAGTAATAGATGTAGCTTTGGATAAAGAATTGAGCAGAGTCTCAGAAGGTATTCCCCACAATAATTCGTAAGAGACTTTAAAAACTGCCCAAATATCGACTATCAATCTTAGTTGATGCAGACGCCAGAAGGATGTTCTATTTTCTCAAAGATCGACTTAATTTCCGCCTTTTTCAAATAATTGATTGCCCTAACGAGGTGAAAACAATATTTTGACCTATTAATAGTGGATGTCACTTTTTGAACTTGGGTAAAAGTTTGAGGTTAAGAACCCATTGGTCAATAAAGTGATCATAACATGATTAAATTTACCATTTAAATTAAATATATTGAAAACAAAATACAACATAAAACAATTATTGAAATGTTCCCCATTTTTTTAGCTCTTTTATTCGTTAATGGCTTTAAAAAAAAAAAAGAAAACACGAGGTCTATGACTGGGATGGAATCATTAACAGGAAAATTCAAATGTAATGCATGTAAATGTGGGATACCGTTTTCTAATCAAAAATATTTAAACCAAGAACAATAGAAAAAGTATTTCTGTTCCATATAAAAATGAAGGCTATAACTTTACCAGAACTTCGAAGAGCACGAAGATGGTGGAATAAGAAAATTAGAGATTCTTTTAGTAATAGAAATAGAGCATATAAACTAGGAAGTCGTCTCTGTCATTCAGTGGAAATAATAATAATAGTTATCATAGCTTGTCGGCGCACAGCTGCAAACGAATTAAATTAAGATATTATAACAAACGAAAACTATTGAAATTACTATTGCTCCGTGAATGTATAATTATATACCTAAAAAGTTTTTATCAAATATGTTAATGACAAAAGTTCCATTACCCATTAAGGAATCAATTGGACATTAATGGTAATTTAAAATCAAACAGTGCTGAAATGGCAAACATTTTAAATTAATTTTTTCTCTCGACAGTTTTTTACGAAAAGAGAATCTAGATAGCCGGCCTAGCATGGAAGACATAAGTGATTTTTCATGCAGACAACATTTAGATACATTTGAAATTCTAGAAGAGGAAGTTGCTTTCCAGATTGATAAAATATTAATAAAATAAATCTCCTGGACCAGATGGGTACTATCCAATGCATCTCAAAAAAAATATTTTTGAAAGCATATAAAGAAACCTTTGACAATGCTTTCAATAAGTCTTTAAAGGAAGGAATAGTTCTTCATGATTTCAAAATTGCTCCTAATATATCCGCTTTTCAAAAAAGGAGATCGTAAAGGTTCCGAATAACTACAGACCAATTAGCTGAAACTTCTATATTGTAAAATTTTGAAAGCAATACTAAACTAATAGGTTTAGTTGCACCATCTTGAAGGATCGTGCATGGATTGCTCAAATGAATACCCAAACATCGGTTTTAGGAGAAATAATCCATGCTTAACAAATTTGCTAGAATTTTTTAATGTGGTTATTAACGTGTAGATAATTACAAATAAATCCTTCGATGTCATTTATTTAAGGCGTCTTCGATTTTGCACTTTTGCTAACGAAATGCTAAAATTTTTGTTCGTTTTCGTAACTAAGCACAATTCGTAAAAAAAATATTTATCAAACGTAAGGATTTTCTTTAATTCTGTTATGGTTGCTATTTTAGTAATTATACTAGAATTTTATTATATATTACAGAATGAGTGACATTTTTACGTTTGGATGAGCCTTTTTTATACGTTTTGCGCTAGTTGAACGAAAAGCGAATCAAAAATTTCTAGCATTCGTTAGCAAAAGTGCAAAATCGATAACGCCTTTACAATTAAGAAAAGCAATTTGATACGTCCCTCATCAAGATTATTGGAAAAAGCTTAGAGCTCATTGTATTTCGAGGAAGACTTTTAAATTGATTAAAATTGGCTTTCGGATCGACAACAAAGAGTCGTTATCAATGGTGAATGCTCAGTTTGGACGAATGTTACTAGTGGTGTACCCAAGGATCTGTCCTGGGTCCAATACTGTTCTTCAATATATGTAAATTGCATGGATGACACAATATTTAGGCGAATATTTTCGAGAATTTGCGGATGATAACGAAACTTGCAAATCGCATAATTGTGAGAAAAGAATCATTCAAATTAAACCCCAAAAAGCGATTTAAAACAAACAAGTGGTAAATTGGTCATAAACATGGCAAAGATTTAATACCGATAAATGTAGGTTATACAATTTGGGAGTAGGAACAATGAATATGATTACAAAAATAGATATGAACAATTATGATTTTTACTGATGAAAAGGATCTAGGAGTATTATTAATAAGGATTTAAAGGTTTGCGAAACAATGTGCTGATAACCTATAACAAAAAACAAATGAAAGGTTTTTGCGCTTTATTGCCAGAACCTTCGAATATAAATCTAAAACTATAATACTTCCCTCTCTCTATAAAACATTAGTAGACCTCATCTGGAATACCGCAGTAGTTTTTGGAGTCCATACCTCAAAAAAAGACATAGAAAAAATTGAAAAGAATTCAAAGAAGGGCACTAAATTAGTCCCTGAATTGAGAGGTAAATCATACGAACAACGACTACGCGAATTAGATTTACATTCTTTAGAGACAAGAAAGATTGAGAGGAAATTAATAGATAGTTTTCAAAATACTAATATTGACAACAATATCGATTACAGGGGCAATTTCTTCAGATATAAATTTTAAAATGAATGTAAAATAGTTATCACTTAATAAAACTCTGGTCTAAACATATTTCCTCACACAGAAATCCTTCTTCTCACTTACGATGAATGCGAGAGAAAGTGGAACAATAGTCTTTCTTATGAAAATAGTGAACAGCGCTACACACATCGATTCATTCAAGAAAGAGTTAGATAAACACTTTAAGGATATTGGTCCGGGTGATCGTCAATTCAACTCGATTTTAATTTTATTAAAACACAAGAATCTGTAGTATCCTGAATTTGGTAAAATCACTCAAAGGAAATTGGAAAATAAATTTAGAAAATGTTATATAAGTACAGAGGGTAAAAAGAATTACGGCTTTGTATTAGCTCTTTGATGTTCATCTGGCTTGCAAAGTATCCGTTCCAGGATAGTGATATCATCGATCGCACTTAACTTATAAAAATAGCTTTGATGTTTACCGCATAGAAACATCTGTTACAAATAATGTTAATCAATCAACTGTACGTAAGTTGGCTTTGATGTTTATCTGCAATAGAACATTATCGTTGTTCCTAATGACTTGATCTATTCGATCAACAATTCTACTGAATGGCTTGTAGTTGATTTGACATTTGATGTTTTCCGCTATAGAAAATAACATATCTGTTCTAAAATACGCTGTTGATTCCTGATTAAAATTCGGTCACTACTTGAATAACCTGTTCAGTAAATAATTTTTTTTGATGTTTTCAAAGAATTAACATCTGTTCTAAAAACGGTGGATCAAATTCGACTAAAAACTAAATAAATAAAACAATAAATACCTTATTATTAAGATATAGTTTGCTCATTTAGATCAGATCTGTCTCTAAGAGTGAGCAACTCATATGTTACCATATGAAATACGGTAAGAAATTGCTTATTTCAAAAATAATACAGGATGGCTTTTTTTAAATAACTGTACGACACATCCAACAAATTAAATAAAACAAAAATACTAAACAGACCAGCCTTGGGTGGACCTGTAAAGTCTTTGCTAGTCCGTGTTCTAGTAGTTCTGTAGTTCTCTTTCTTTCTTCTTCTTCTTCTTCTTGCTTCTTCTTCTTCCTTCTTAG
>JABUQX010018092.1:0-2500 GCA_015478945.1 Trachelipus rathkii
ATATATATATATATATATATATATATATAACGCGTATAAGAAGTATATATAAGGCTTCGATTTTCCTCGCGTTGCAATTATAAATGCAACTTTCCTTAACGTATCTCATCGGGATACTGAACGAAATATTTTGAAAATGTTTTAAATGATTTAACATTGACTAAATAGGGAAAACTTCGTTGCAGGGCCTGTCTCAACTCAAGTTTTGAAAAATAAACGATATAAAAAAAAATTTGTTCGCTTCTAAATTTTTTATTTATATTTTTCTTGTGAAGCGCAATTTCGATAAGTTTTCAACTCATAATATATATAACATATATATATATATATATATATATATATATATATATATATATATATATATATATATATATATATATATATATATATATATATATATATATATATATATATATTTTTATTATTTTTATATTTATATTTATATATATATATATATATATATATATATATATATTTATTATTATTATGTATATATTTATTATTATTATTATTATTATTATTATTATTATTATTATTATTATTATTATTATTATTATTATTATTATTATTATTATTATTATTATTATTATTATTATTATTATTATTATTATTATCCTCTTGTACCCAAGATTGGGTGTAAGAGTGTTACATGCTATGCATCGGAAAAGAAAAGTTGTAGAAGAATATGACGCTAAGTCGAAAAGAAAGCCCAGCCTTACCGCCCCATTTATACCTTTAAGTGAGAACCCGTCGCAGTCAGAAAAATCCACCCTAGGGCTTCAAGGGACTGCGACGTATCCTCACTGTAGCATCTCGTCAATGTGGGGTTCATCCCCTGAACAAAACCAGCAACCATACCTCCTTACAAAACCCCGATATTCACTCCTATTATGCACCTTTCTTTTCGTCTCTGCCAAACTCACATTCCTCTCCTCCAGGCATTCATTTACTGACTCAATCCACTTTTTCTTCGTCTCCCAGCCGGTCGATTCCCAACACACTCACCACTATACACCCGTTTAACCAACCGACTATCATCCATCCTTTCCACATTGTGGTGGGTTCTATTCTCCACAATATGTGGTGGGTTCGATCCCGCTCACTATTTCTTTTCAGTCGTGAGTCTGTCCTAACGGAAGAATAAAACACAGGAAAAAAAAAAAAGAAAACACCGAACAACCAAAACCAGTACGAATTTATTAAAACACAACAACAACAACAGTATTAATATCAATACCGATACCTAAATCGTCCGATACTGATACAGTCCGACATCGATACCGTCCGATACCGATACCGACCTTAAATAAATCTTAATTCAAATACCTTAATCCTACAATGCAATAAATAAATACCTTAATTCTACAATGAAGTAAATAAATACCTTAATCCTAAAATGCACTAATCCTACAATGCAATAAAATATCTTAAATGTACAATGCAATGCAAAAAGAATACCAATTTATCAATTATTGTAATTTGTTTCTTTTATAGTCTTTCTTTGGTTATATAATTTTCTAATAATTTTTCTCTTTCAATAGATTTCTGTATTTTTTCTCTAATTTTCTAATAGTCTCTTTTATAAATAATTCTCTTTTCTCGTTCACGGTGTTTCAGTTTTTCACTTTTTTTCCTTTTATTTTCGACAATATTTATAATTATCTAATAGTATTTTCCATCTTTTACATTTTATTTTCTCATCCACATCAATAAGTTTTAGTGTCTTTTCTATTTTGTCTTTCTAAAAACAATTTTCTTCTTTTAAATCATCAATTTAATTTTTCACAAATTTCATTACTATGTACAATATTTACAAAATTCTCAGCAGTTGTGCGGAGATCAGCCGTCGATCCAGGTCGATCCGGGGTTTCACTCCAGTAGAAGCCAAACAAAAAAAAAAGCCAGGAAAAAAACTGAA
Source organism: Trachelipus rathkii (assembly GCA_015478945.1). Classification (NCBI taxonomy): domain Eukaryota; kingdom Metazoa; phylum Arthropoda; class Malacostraca; order Isopoda; family Trachelipodidae; genus Trachelipus; species Trachelipus rathkii. Next base: position 1,919 of record JABUQX010018092.1, read on the forward strand.
GAAGAGAAAAAAACATTCTAACCATTATGAAACTTAGCAAAAATAAATATAATAAATAATAACAATAATAAAAAAATCATTCAAAGTTTGTTACTTTAACGTTACAAATTTTACATCACATTCTTCAATTCATTAAATTAAATAATTAAATTAAATAATGCCTTAAAGCAAATAATGAAATCAAAGCCATAAATTAAATGATGCAATCAAATTCATAAAGCAAATAATGCAATTGAAATCAAATTAAATAATGCAATCAAATTAAGTAGCAATCACGTTTAAAAAATTAAAATTACCTAAACCATCAAACAAATAGAAATGAAAACAATAATGCAAATAAATAAATAAATATCCCTTACCTGGATAATCATCCAGTTTTTTTTCTCTATAAAATTCCGATTCCTGACTCTTCAATCCCTGACAATCCGTCAAACGAAAAAAAACAGCCAACTGAAAAAACAATTACACCTTAAAGATTTTCACTCCCTTACCATAAATAAAATAACCATAACCATATAACAATAAAAAGCATAAGCAAATATAATGATAATAATAATAAATAAAATTACAATAATAATAAGC
>JABUQX010018092.1:12500-75000 GCA_015478945.1 Trachelipus rathkii
CGTTTCCTTCGTTCAGCTTCCGAACTTCTTCGTCCACTTACAGCCCTTATTACACAAAAGAAGAGGGGTTCAGCCATCATTCTTGATTGGACGGATGAGGCAAGAAAAGCTTTTGACGCTTCAAAGGAAGCTCTAGCTGCTGCAACACTTCTTGTTCATCCTCAAGACTCTGCACCAACGCGTATTCAAGTTGACGCTTCCGACTTTGCTGTCGGTGGTGTCTTGCAGCAGTATTTGAATAACGTTTGGTCTCCTTTATCCTTTTTCTCTCGCAAGCTTCAACCTGCCGAAACTCGGTATAGTGCTTTCGGTAGGGAGTTGCTGGCAATGTACCTAGCTACTCGACACTTCAGGTACTTCATAGAAGGTCGAGATTTTCACATCTTAACCGATCACAAACCTCTTACGTTCGCGATGATTTCCCGTCACGAACGACATTCTCCCAGAGAAGCACGCCACCTGGAATACGTCTCCCAATTCACCACTGACGTTCGGCATATCTCTGGGGTAGATAACACCACTGCCGATGCCCTTTCGCGCATCCAGATCGACTCTATTTCTCCTATTCCAATCATAGATTTTGAAGCTATGGCACAGCTCCAAGAGGACGAAATCATCGACCCCACATTAACTTCTTCTTTACGGCTAGAGTGGATAACACTCCCGGGTATCAAGAGGAAGTTGTTATGTGATACGTCAACCTCTACTCCTCGTCCATACGTTCCTTCTTCATACAGGAAAGACATCTTCCTCAATCTCCATTCCCTTTCTCACCCCGGCATCGAGGCTTCGCGAAAGCTGGTTTCAGCACGCTTTGTGTGGCCCGGCGTCAATGCCGAGGTGACGAAGTGGACACGCAATTGTCTTTCCTGTCAACGGTCTAAAGTCCAGAGGCACACTAAAAGCCCTCTTGGCTCCTTCTTACCACCAGGTGACAGGTTTGAAAAGGTTCACATAGATATTGTAGGACCTCTTCCTCCTTCTAATGGCAAACGCTACCTTCTTACTTGTATCGACCGGTTCACTCGATGGACCGAAGCCATTCCTCTTTCTGTTGCTTCTTCGGAATCCATTGCGACAGCTTTTATGACGCATTGGGTTTCTCGTTTCGGCATACCTCTCTCTGTCACTACAGATCAAGGACGTGTCTTCGAATCTTATCTTTGGAGAGATTTGATGCGCCTCCTTGGTTCAGAAAAGATTCATACCACTTGCTTTAATCCAAAAGCAAACGGAATTGTAGAACGATTCCATCGTCAGCTTAAGGCTTCCTTGGCTGCTCATCCACAACCGGAACATTGGACAGACGCTCTTCCGTTGGTAATGCTAGGTATTCGCACTGCCATCAAAGAGGATCTGCAATGTTCTGCGGCAGAACTTGTCTACGGTTCCACTCTTCGGCTTCCCGGAGAGTTCTTTTCTCAATCTTCTCCGTCTCCTACTGCTGACCCATTATCTTATCTAACCCGCTTAAGGCGCTGTGCTTCGTCGTGGAGACCGACTCCTACTCGTCACCACAAAGTGCATTCTTTCGTACCTAAGGACCTCTCTACATGCACACATGTCTTTGTAAGGCATGATTCGCACCGCACTGCTTTCCAACCGAAGTACGATGGACCTTTTCCTGTGTTACTTCGGAAGGAGAAGTTTTTTACCATCCAGCGTCCCACACGCACAGAGGTCGTATCAATCGACCGTCTTAAGCCAGCGTTCTTCGAGTCCAATCCTCCTGATACTCCGGATTCGGAATTGTTCCCAAGATCAGTTTCAGTCCCTTTCAGCACGACTCCTACCTACAACATTCCTGTTTCACCTCCCCCTTCTCTTCCTACTATCTCACCGCCACCTCCCTTAGTACCATTATCTCCTGATCCAGCTTTAGCTCAACCGTCTAGCACAACAGATGAGGTAACTTCAGCTCCACAACCTCGTCCGAGTACTCGTGCTAGTACACGCGATATGGCCACACCTGCACCGAATGTGCCTACAGCTCGACCTTCCGGGCCCTCTCTTCGTTCTGCTTCAATACCTCCTTCTACTCAACGTAGTTCGAGGAGTGGCAGACAGATTCGTTGGCCGAGTCGTTACCTAGATTAAAGAATCTGCTGCCCCAACCTCTGGAGGGGGGTTCTGAAGTCGGTCTTAAAATCATTTTTAATAACCTAATACTGTATTAACATATATGTAATTTAGTAAATTTATATTGAAAACACAATATAATGTTAGTGCAGTTTAAACATCTGAATGTAGTTTTTGTTTATCTGGCAACATCGATTTTTGCAAAAGCCGTGACTAATACTTCGTTCGCTCTTCCGCTTTTTGAACTCAACGAATGAAGAGCGTTTAACTGCTGCAACATTATTACTTTTTATAAAGTAAAAGTGATTCCTACATTTATCCTGAAGTTTTAGGGATCGTATTTCATCTTATGGAGTCAGAATAGAACATATTTTTACAAGAAGAATTTTATTCCATCCTACATCACCCGCCAAAATATATATGAGGAACAATAGTGTCTCTATAAATGTTCTCAATTTTCTCATGATGATTTATTGCCATTTAGTTGTACACACTGTTTTCTATTTCGCAACCACTCTTTAATCCAACCATGTACCACTCCATCTATACCACATTGCAATAACTTCTTCATCAGCCTTATGTGGGGAACCTTATCAAAAGCTTTGCTAAAGTCTAAATATACAATATCAACTGGATCTCCTCGGTCAATGCAGTCAGTAATGTATTCCATAAATTCTAAAAGGTTTGTCTGACATGACCTACCCTTTCTGAAACCGTGCTGGGAGTCATACAATACCTTGTTATCTTCTAAATATTTCTCTATATGACCTTTCATTAACTTTTCCAGAACCTTTACAACCAGAGATGTTAATTAAGCTAACTGGCCTATAATTTCCCAAATCTTCCTTACTACCTTTCTTATAAATAGGCACAACTTATGCTGTTTTCCAGTCATCTGGTACCTCACCAAATGTTATAGATCGCTTAAAAATCAAATACAGTGCCTTTGCAATGCTGATACTACCCTCTTTCAAAATTCTACCATATATACCATCAGGGCCTGCAGCTTTACTTGGATCAATATGATCTAATAAACGTTTAATATCTTTTACATCAAATTCAAATTCTGCAAGTCTATTTGTTACATGCATACAAGAACTATTAGTCTCCAAACTATTATCTAATCTTTCCTCAGTAAACACTGAAACAAAATAAGCATTGAAAATGTTGACCAACTCCTTATCTGAACTCACTAAATTTTCATCAATTTTAATTGGACCAATTGTCCAATTCTTACTTTTAAATTTATAAAAGCTAAAAAAACTTCTTCAGGTTCTTATTACAATTCCTTGCTAAATTAATTTCTGCCTCTCTTTGCCTTTCTTATTGACTGGTTAAGTTCATTTCTATTTTTCCAATAATTTTCTAAATCATCTTCCCTATTAATACCCTTGAATATTTTAAAACATCTAAGCTTTTCATTAATTTTATCTCTTATCTCTCTATTCCACCAAACAGGTTTTCTCTTCGCCACCCTAATGGGTTTATCTTTAAAACATACAGACTGAATATTCATTAAAATTTGCTTAAAATGTTCCCACATGATAAAACAGTTTTGGTCTTTAAACTCTTTATCCCAGTCAGTTGTATTAAGCATGTCTTGAAATTTGGTAAAATTGCCATTTCAGAAATCTAAGATCCTTTCCTTATTAACTTGCAATTTGGGTCCAGATGTCACATTCATAATAAATCTAATTATATTATGGTCACTAAGTTCTAAATTTTCCTCAACTCTAACTTCATCCACCATACTTTCATCGTTAGTTAATATTAAGTCTAATAGTGCATCGTATCTTGTGGGTTCTTGGACCATCTGGGTCATAAAGTTATCTAGTATACAATTTAAACAAGGAATTCCAATGAATGCAAGGAAAATTAAAATCACCCATTATGACTATACCTTTTTCTTTACTGTGGCATGCTGTCTCAATATTTTTCACAATTTCCGCGTCTAATTCTTGACTCTGACCAGGAGGTCTATAAAATGCCCCTATTCTATATGATTTATTGTATATAAGGAATCTACCCACACCGATTCAATATCATGATTAATTTTAAAGTCAGTCATTAATAATGATTGAATATTGCTTTTAACATAAAGCGCCACACCACCACCCTTCTTTCCTCTACGCTGGTATAAATAAAGTTAATATCCGTCTATTTCATATTCCTGAAAGGAGTCTCCATATAATTCTTCATTAACCCATGCCTCAGTTATACAAATAATGTCTAGATTCTCATTTATGGTATAACTAATCAGCTCATCTTTTTTATTTATAAGGCTATGAGCATTTGTGCAAAAACATTTGATACTCGAAATGCTGTTATTTTTATTGCTCTCATCATTATTTGAACCTTTAACAACACTAGCTTTATTTATCTCCCCACTATTACAGTTACCATTGCTATTATTCGTATCCAGATTTAGCCCATCACCCCCAACTTTACCTAGTTTTTTGCTAAACAAGTCTCCAAACTGGTACTGAAAAGCCCAACACCTTTATGACTCAAGTGAACTCCATCTGCTGCAAAAAGATCTTTATCCAGAAATTCTCTCCACAAATCCAAAAACCTAATATTTTCTGAAAAACATAATTTTCTAACCCTTTCATTTACACCTAAAGCCCTACTCCCCCATTCCTGACCTGCACCTAACCTAGGTAAAATCCCAGAAATCATGCACCTTCTTCCACTTGCTTTCATCTTCTGAATCAATCTCCTATAATCTGCTATTAATTCTTCTGACCTTCTATGCCCTATATCATTTGTACCCACATGCACAATCACCTCTGAATCAACATTTGTAGAATCAATCTCTCTATCTATCCTATCCACGATATCACTCACTCTGGCACCTGGATAACATACTCTCAATCGTTTCTTTTTATTCTTTTGAAAGTCCTATCTAGGTATCGTATCATAGAGTCTCCAATTAGCAATGCATCAGTCTTCCCTTTAGAAAACTCAACATTACCATTGGCACTCTCTGATCCCTCCCCATCTGGAAGACAGTCGAACCTGTTACTGCAGGTCACAGGCTGACTGACTTTCAAGATCCTCATCTTTAAATTATTATTTCTAATTTCTACAACTCTATATTCATCTGCAGACCTATTATCAACTACTTTATCCTTTTCCCTCTCATCTTCCTGCCTAGGTGAATCACTATTCCTATCTACCCCTATATCCCACTCCCTCCTCGCCTCGACATCCCTACTAACTTTTTTCCTAACACTTCCCTCCTTTCTCAACTCAAATACTTCTTCTTTCAATCCATGCATATTTTCACTCAGTCTTGCAATCTCCTTCCTTAACAACACATTCTCTGCATTCAAAACACAAACAGGGCAGCTATTCACATATTCACCTCTTACAGTCCCACATCCCACAGAGCATACATACTTTAAATTATTATTAGCTTACTAACCTGTACCTATTATTTTACCAACTACAGTTTAAATATCACAAGCCTAAAAAGAAATAAACTAATCTCTTTAAAACAGGTTAAAAATTTAAACAAGCCTAAATTTAACTTAGCCTAGGCCAGGGATATATAAAAATTATAAGGTAGGCTTAACTGTAGTCTATGACTGGGAAATTTAATTTAATTTAAATTATCACTAAATTAAAGTAACAATTATTAAAGACTGTATTTAAATACAGAAAATCTATTTAAGAATCCAAATAAACCTCCACACAGAAAACAGTAAATCTCTTACCTATGTTAGCCTAGGGTTAGGCTATCAAATTTAAATTATCACAAAATTAATATAACAATTGTTAATGACCGTAGTTAGATACACAACAGTAGTGTAGTTAGATACACAACACTAATTTATTTACTAAATTCACTTTCAAATACACAAATTGTAGTAGTAAAAATCGACTTGGAAACGCTTCGAATAAAAAAAAAAATTACATTAACCAATCAGAGAACAGGAAATTTGAGTACCTGGAAACGGCCGAGCGCGCCCGTCGGATCAGCTGACAATTGTAAACAATACTCTTAGACTTATATGTATCTATTTTATGAAATGATACGATATATTTAGTATCCTTAATATAAAAATTAACTAAAATATTCAAAAACTTTTGTAACTTTTGACACATGTTTAGTAAAGAAATTTGTTTGTAAACAAAAACTGCGTTTCCAGAAGCCCGAGTGCAGCCCGGACGGGCACACAGGTGCAAAATCGACTCGGAAACTTTTCGAAGTGAAAAAAAAACTACATTAATCAATCATAAAACAAGAAATTGGAGTACCTGGAAATGGCCGAGTGCGCCCGTCGGATCAGCTGACAATTGTAAACAATATGTATCTATTTTATGAAATGATACGATATATTTAGTATCCTTAATATAAAAGTTAAGGATTTAACAACGGGCGCCTGACTGTGACGTTTAAGTGCCCTAACGTGCTCTGGAAACGATGCATGTGCGCTTGTCTGCCCGCCAGGGATGCAGTCGGGCTTCTTGAAATGCAGCTAAAGTATCCTTCCGCAGCCTGCCTGTTTAATAATTCCCGAAATCGAGGATTTAACAACGGGATCCTGATTGTGACGTTTACGTGAAGTAGAAGTGCGCAAACGGGCTCTGGAAACGATGCATGTGTGCCTGTGTGCCTGCCCGGGCTGCAGTCGGGCTTCTGGAAACGCAGCTTAAAATCGAAACGGCTATATTTTCTGCTCAATATATCGATATTTTTGGCGATATTTGTCTTAATATCGAAAGCCGATATTAGCTGCGTTTCCAGAAGCCCGACTGCAGCCCGGACGGGCACTCAGGCGCACATGCATCGTTTTCAGAGCCCGTTTGCGCACTTCTACGTCATGTAAACGTCAAAGACAGGCGCCCGTTCTTACATCCTCGAATTCGGGAATTAGCAAACGGGCGGGCGAGGAGGAATATTTTGTTTACAAACAAATCTTTATATAAAGCACGTGGCGGAAATGATTTGCCAAAAGATTTTTAATATTTTAGTTAACTTTTATGCTAAGGGTACTAATATATCGTATCATTTCATAAATTATATACATATAAGTACAAGAGTATATTATTTTAATAGCTAGTGATATTTTAATAGCAGATTTCAGTACGTACATTTATTAGGCCACACCCACTTATTATTTTGTAGGGAGTATGGCCGATATTGACAAGCCTAAATTGAATGGATCCCGTTTAATTTTTTTAATATATATATATATATATATATATATATATATATATATATATATATATATATACATATATATATAAATATATATAATATATATATATATATATATATATATATCTTTATATATATATATATGGTTTGTTGCAGAGGGTTGTCACCCCCGATTTTTAGAGAAATCACAGGATATACTCTAAAAAAATAAAAAAAAAAGAATAAATAAAAAAACTTTTATTTTTTATTTTAAAACTATATATATATATATATATATATATATATATATATATATATATATATATATATATATATATATATATATATATAAAAAAAAAAATAAACACATTTATATATCTATAAATTAATATATATATATATATATATATATATATATATATATATATATATATATATATATATATATAAATATATATAAGACCATTCAAGAAGTTACCCATGATATCTCGAAAACTAAGATAGGTACAAGAAAACTGATAACATATATGGAATCGGCGTATGAAATTTGTATGGAAAATGAAAAAAAAATTTTTGCTTGCATATTTCCAAAAACTACGATAGGTACAAGAAAACTAATGACATATATGGAATCAGCGTATTTTTTTTTTAGGGAGCTCGAGCCGACAGAGCAGGTTTTCCATATCCCAGCCTGGGTGGGAGCCCTGTTAACCTTAAAGGTGGGTTTTCTCCCGGGATAGTCACCACACCCATCCATCCACAGGAGGCCGAGACTCCAGCTTCTTTACAGCTCTTTGTGTGGTTTGCATGGCGTATTTCAGTTAAAAAAAAAAAATCTTTTTCATACATATTTCATACGCTGATTCTAAATATGTTATCAGTTTTCTTGTACCTATCGTAGTTTTGGAGATATAAAAAAATAAAAATTTTCATTTTCCATACAAATTTCATATGCGCTGATTCCATATGTGTTATCAGTTTTCTTGGTATCTATCTTAGTTTTCGAGATATTATGCGGGTAACTTCTTTAGTTTCACCATATATATATATATATATATATATATATATATATATATATATATATATATATATATACTATATATATAGATAAATATATACATATATACTATTTAAACAACAATATAACTCTGCTTCTATAGATATATATTTATATATATGTTTCAGTTTTCTTCTCTTCTTCATATATATATATATATATATATATATATATATATATATATATAGAGAGAGAGAGAGAGAGAGAGAGAGAGAGAGAGAGAGAGAGAGAGAGAGAGAGAGAGAGAGAGAGAGAGATGATTTTATTCTTAAAGAAGAGTGGAATTACCAATAATTCAAGTATTATCTTTACAAATTTACACACTTTCTTCTCCTCCTTTCTATCTCTGCCTGAAATAAATTCCAATTTATAAAAATATTAAACATTTTTTAAAGTAAAAACCAAAAAAAGTAGGACCGAACGGATAGAACTCTGGCATTGTTTACAATTGTCAGCTGATCCGACGGGCGCATTCGGCCGTTTCCGGTGCACTCAAATTTCCTGTTCTCTGATTGGTTAATGTAATTTTTTTCAATTCGAAGCGTTTCTGAGTCGATTTTGCAAACGGGCTGCAGTCGGGCTTCTGGAAACGCAGCTATTTTCTTAAAAAAAAAAAAAAAATATTTAAGCCGTTTTCGTTTTTGCATTTGTGCTAACGCTGGATAAGAAATGCTAATCCAGTTTTAGCACGAATTTCGGGCATAATCAACCGATTGTTTACAAAAATTTTGATCAGCTGTTCTAATGGAGCACGTGGTTTTGGAATAAACAAAAATAAAAAAATAACAAATGGTTTTTATTACAAATAATTGATCAACTATTGTGATGGAGTAACACCCTAAAGCGAAACACTCTTTCCCCATATTTCGTTCCTCGTTCCTTCCCCGATATAATGTCATGTGTAAAATAAACCGAAAAATTAGAGTTTTACTTTTCGACTAATTTCTCAACATGTCTGGCAACACTGATAATGAACTACAATTTTTTTCCTTTTAAAATTCGCGTTTGGATGGCTAGTATCTCAGATAGCTTGGCTTTTTTTTTTTTTTTTTTTTTTGCATATTTAATATATTACGTACGAATACTGTTTTGCAATTTTTTATTTTCTTTAAAATTTATTTACTTACTCTCTATAATATCGATTCTTCGAAATTAGTGAACAAAATCGATTATAAAAAAAATGATATCAATGTCGATGTATCGATAATCTGAAACCCATATTTTCAACAGTGATTCCTCATCGCTACAGAGCGTTGTTTTTTTTAAATATTTTTCTTTAAAATATATACATAAAATACACGGAAATCCGTAAAAAAAAACTAAAAATTTTTAAAATCATATTTGTAAATGAGAAGTTTATAGTTTTAATACAGTATTTACGTGAACCCGAGTCAGTAATACTCCACAATTACCAAAGAATTTTTAGATGAAAAATAGCCTATATTGTTGATGTGATGAAATTATTAAAATAATGTCTATAAAGCCAATATTTGATCCACCATATAATGTACATGGTATTTTTATTATCTATGGCCACAGGTATTATTAACAGGTTTACATCTGCTTGACACAGTTTTATAGTCACAACCATATCATTAGAATCTTCAGTTGTGTCCATATATACCGTATATATATATACAGTACAAAACATACAGTAACTATTTTGTATATACAATCATCGTGGTCTGCGAATTCGTGAGCCAACATTTTCTTTGATCAACTTTTTGTACTTTTAGTCTCCACAAATTGGCCCTTATTTGTGGAGTTTAGTTTAAAGTCAGCATATTTATTTCAGTTTCTCCTCTGCATTAATTTTTATAATGTGATTGTTTACATAAATCACAGTGTTCTATGTATTTCCGTGGTGGGGCGAGCGCTAGTTTGTTCATCAGTCTGTTTTTGAACATTATGGGCACTTGCAGCCATCAGTGAGTAATTTTTAATTCTTGAAGCCTGGTACTCTGAGGAAGAGTTGATGATCTAGACTTCTGAGGATTGTTGCCACTCAGTGGTGTCTTATTTTGATAGTTGATACCCGCATGAGGGCCATTACAAAATGGGTAGCCTCTCTTCTGCCAAGGTGGTAAATATATAGGGGATTGAGTATTTCAACACACTTATTTTATGCCCTTTTGTTTCTGCAGTAATTACAAATGCCTAAATACTTGAAACAATCTTTCATTTCATGGTCCTGTTTATTTCAATAATTGCAATGTACTCTTGTGTATATTCTCATTACGGCTACGTTGTAACCTAGTTATTTGAGAATTGTCAGTTGTATTATGGTTTACTGTTCCTAAATCACTCTGTAATTAGGGTTATCTCCTTGTTTATTCCCTTTCTTCAGAATATCTATCCAACCAATTGAAGTTAGTGTTTATGCAGATAGTTTCATTTAATGTCAGTGATATCATTGGATTTTATTCTAGTGGCAGAATTTAGTTCATTTGGTGAGAATTTGCATTTTGATCAAGGTCAGTACTCTTTTATTGATGAAATTTCTGTCATATGAGCCTGCTAAGGTTACCAATTTATCCTAAGTAATTTGAATCTGCAACTCAGTTTCTTGTTGTATCAGATATTCCTGTAATTTCTTCTCTACATAAGGTGGTAAACTGATGAGAAATGTACGTAAAGAGTCCTGTTCCTGCATATTAATTCCATGATATGCTTTACCTGCTAATTGCTCTAAACGCAGGGCGAATATACGTACACACTCTCCTGAAGCTTTGCAAGCAGAATGGTATTGCTTACAATCTATATTTGTTTTTCCTTTGTTCTTCTGGATGAAACCATTTCAGTAATGTTTCTTTTACAGAAAAATACGTGGTTTCTATAATTTTTTAATATGAGGGTGTATAACTTTAAAAATGATCCTTCCAATTGCCTTCCTAGGAGTCTTAGCCATTGTGGATGCACATTAGAATAGTTGAAAGAGCAATATGCTTCAAAGTCAATAAAATATTGTAAGAGATCTTGCTCAGCCTTGCATGGTATTTAAATTTACAGGGATCTAATACTTTTGTCCTGTGTGTTTTTAACTAGTTCTGTTAACATCAGGACAACTTTGGTAGTAAAGCCATTGGAATAGTAGTGCAGAAGGGTGTCACCTCTGATTTTTATCAAAATCATTGGATATAAGGGCCTACTCTAAAAAAATAATAATGAAGAATAATGTAAACGAAAATCAGCGCTCTTTAGGAAAAAAAAGTTACAGCCTCTCAAAGTTGTTAAAACTCATAGACTTTTAATTTTTTGATCCTTCCAGGTTAGGTCTCATTTTAGGCCCTCTAGTTCAGGTTATGATATATTTTGTTAGGTATATGCAGAGAAAATCTATGCATAGTTACTTAACAAATCTTATCATAACCTGAACTAGGATGGCCCTAAAACGAGCACAAGACTCACTAATTTTTGTATAAGAAAGCCTAACATTTTTTCCTAATAACTTAAATCATTTTTGTTTTTATTTATGCTTCATAATTATTTTTTTAAAGTACTGTATATATATATATATATATATATATATATATATATATATAGTATGAGTATATAGATATATATATATAATATTATATAATATATATATCATATATATATATATATATATATTACTATATATATAGAGTCGGGCGGGGTGACCAGGCCCGCCTCTTTAAGAGGGGTGATTCGGTCCACTCTAAAATAAAAAAAAAATAAAAAAAAAAAAAAAATAATTTTTCGCTCATTTTATAGCCACGCGTTAGTACTACAAGTTTTATTTAGATCTTATTTAATTCTAGAAAGTTTCTATATTTTTAAAAAATTTTTAGAAATTAGGGTACAAAATTTCCTTCAATAGAACTGTCACTTTTGAAAATGTTGATTTTTTTAACCTTCGTTTATATAATGAAAAAATTGTGATCGATTTAATTATTTTTCAGTGATTACATTCGATATGTTAGCTTTAAAGCTGGCAAAGTAAATTTTTTTGATCCAAGCAGTATTAGTGGGCAAAAAAACGGGGGCCTAACTTGGTCGATTCACCCCGCCTGTAAGAAATTGATGGGGGGGTGCTGCGACTACCGTATTGTTTTCGTATTTATACGTATTATTATTGATTTTTAATTACAAATAATTATTTTAATTATGTAATAAACTGTTACTTATATTAAGTGAAAATTTTTTAAAAAAATGAAATTTTAATAATAAAAAACGAGTTCAAAAAAGTGTCAAATTTTTGGGTCGGAGGAGGGTGCAATCGGCAACGCCCTTATTTAACACGCGCTGATATTACGATTAATCTTTTTTTATTTTATCATTATTAGGACGACATTTTTATTACTATTCACGAATTGTAAATATGATACAATAATTATTATATTTAAGTAAAAATTAAAATATAAATTGAAATTATTTACGTAAAAGACGAATTTAAACAGATGTCCGAGTCACCCATCAATGTGTCCCCGCTTCAACACCCCTCATCGGTCAGGCGACTCGGGCTTTATTTCGAACTTAATAAAATATTTGTATTGTGAGAATTACATTATTATTTTTTTGTGTGCTTATGCCCGCCTTTTAGGGCCGTGATTTACAAAAAAAAAAATTTCCGAAAAGCTGCATTAGGGGAGAGTCGGGAGACCAAGTTATACTTAAAGTGGTCGCATCACACCCCCCAGCTATATATATATATATATATAGTATATATATATATATATATATATAATATATATATAATATATATATTATATATATAATATATTATATCATCGGATGGGAGTCGCGAGTCGGGAGTCGGGAGTCGGGAGTCGAGCATTTTTCAGGGGTAAGGAGTCGGAGTCTCGGGAACATTTTTTTTTCCCCCGTTCGATTTTCCCAAAAATTGGGTCGGAGTCCGGGAGTCCGCAGTAAAAAAAAACGCTCCTTGTCGACTCCAAAACAATTTTGTATAAACTTTTTACACCACAAAAATTTGGAAAACTTTATGGAATTTTTATTAAAAAAATTTTTGGTCCCATCCTATTAAAATTGCCATGTGTTTGTAACCAATGTAAATTGTTTGTTACCAACTGGTTATAAAATAAAGGTTGTAAAACTGGTTATAAAATAAAAGCTGTACTTGAACTACTTGTGTATTGTGGCAATTAACGGAATTATCATCAGCGAGTCGATGCTATTTAATAATCGTACGAAAAGTTTAAAGTCAAGTAGAGTTACATAACTGATTTAAATATAGATCCACACATTGATATCGATAGTTGGCAATTAAGCTAAAAAATCAGGATAGATATAACTAATACATTTATGTACAAAACTGTGCTGGCGCTCACGTTGTGGTTGTGTCAGCATTTTAAATATTTCCATACCTAATGCTGTGAATTTCTAATATATATTTAATTTTTTGGTGTGTAGACACGTGAAAATATATCTATCTACCCACAACCAGTAAGTGGTGGTAAGATAATTTAATAAATAATTTATCAGTTTGATAAAAATATAAATAATTAATCAGTTTGATAAACAAGCAATTATTTTTCTTACGTTTGGCAGGGTTTTGTAGTTTGTGAGCAAATGACCTTGATTATTTTGACTTTGCAAGTGTTACCAGATTTTCAATATATTATATATATATATATCTTTGTTATTTATATAGTATATATATATATATATATATATATTACTATATTAAGGTAACATGGTTTATCATATCTAAGTCTATGGGTTAGTGATACTGATCACGCATTGATGGTATAGGATACGTCCGAGAATACATTAGGTAGTTTATAGCTGTCTGATATCATATCCCACGAAGCAAGAGTTTCCAAACATCGAATAGAGAGCAATTTGCTAGACTGCGATGACAACTGTGTTTGAGCTAGCTGATGAGGGACAGAACGGACTATAGTAGTCGTGCGTATTCTCTTACTCATCACTTGTCAGTGCACACATACAGTGACTCACCATATCTAACATACTTACTTGTCATAGATAGTCGAGCGTGGCTACCGCTGAGATCACGCAGAGAGATGCTCATACATAACGTGAGAACTATTATGAGCTGAGACTATATACTGGAGAGATGAGTATAAATAGATAGTGTATGATGTTCATTTATGTATATTATGCTATAGTGAGATGAGTGAGATATTCAGCAGAGAGAGCAGTGTTATCCATATATTATAGACGTGAGTGACGCGAGTAGGCTGATCAATCTCTCACGAAAATGCGCGTATATATTAGATATAGTTACAGTATAGCACCTTATCTAGTGATCTATACTATTATAGTCGAGTATTAAGTAGAGGTATCAGTGTTAGAGTTTATTTAAGTATAGTACGTCGCCGCAGCGAGTGACACGTCTGTATAGTCACATGTTACTGATGCTAGCGCTTGTATGTTAGAGCGCTAGTGCATCTGAATATATACGTGCGATATGCGGGTATCTATCTATGTAGCGTAGAGGATGAGCAGTTGTCGTGAGGGCGTTATTGTGAGTAGCAATGCTAGTACTGAGTAAGTATGTCATGATCACACTAGACTGGAGCTCATATAGTCATAGGTCCATCTATACTTACAATAAGTCACTGTTATCTGAGACAATACTAGAGCGAACTAGCTATTACTACAGAGCCGGAACGATATACTCGTATCAGGTATCTAGCCCATTGAATCACGAGTGTACAGAGTACTAATAGATCCAGATAGTCTAGCGTCCGCTGTATATATTATCGAGGTCACATGTATGCTTAACGCTTAGGATCTATATGAGCGTCTGTCTCAAAAGTCGTGAGTGGTTCGATACGACTTACTCAAAAGGATAGCATATATATAATCGCAACACTATGGATAGCGTACTTACTGACTCGATATGAGATATAAAATATATACTCTTTGAATATCTTCTATATCTTGCTTTCGATTCTGTTGTATAATATTTGTTGTTGATCTAACATGAATAGAGATTGAGTATCTACTACATCTACTCTAGTAGAGATAGATATACACTATCTCGACATATATATATACTTGAGAATCTATCTCTGATATACGCTTATATAGTTACATGATATGACAATATTACAGCACTGACTAGCTCTACATGAGATGACGATCTTGAATTATCAGAGAGAGTGGAGAGACTATTATATAAGAGAGAGAGAGAGTCATACGTGTACATGCTAACAGAGCACACGATAGATATACTTTCAGGATGATGCTCAGGAGTACGATCACTTAGAGTATATCTATATATGTGCATGCCCGAGATCCCGTTCCGTGTGGCGTATAAGATAACTTTAGTCTCAAGTACATAGTTGACTACTCACGTGAGACTTACGAGTGAGTATCTAAGCCACTCTTGACTATATACACGGATGCGTCACATGTCTTACAGCAGCTCTATCGCGAAGATTTAGTTTATAGTGATAGAACTGTAGTTAGATAGATCTATTGAGAATGTAATACTATAGATGTACTCGCTATTATATATATATTATATATATATATATATATAATATATATAATATCTATATATATATATATATATATATTTCTCTATTAAATCTAGCTTTGTCTCACTCCAGACGCTTAATGAGTACATTGGAAACTCGGCATTCCTGCCATAGGCCTGCCAGCAGCGGATTTATCGTTAGCCGTGATACTCAGGTTCCTTTCTCGATGGGTCCCACTGATTCTTCGAGAATTTCTTTAATCGAGGAGACGTTTTTTTTTTTTTTCCTTTATTTTTTTTTTTTTTTTTTTTTTTTTTTTTTTTTTTTTTTTTTTTATGCCTCCAATTTAAAAGGCAAGAATGGAGGGAATTTTTACTACCGATAGGCGTGAATGGCTGTGTTTGTTCGCGTGACTAGAGACGACTCGCTTAAGATTTTCCGTTTTCTATCGGAGCTACAAAAGCACATGGAAATGAAATTACATTTTTAGAATCCTTGAAGAATTTTGGTTAGGCCAATGTAAAGAAAAAAAAAAAAAAAATTAAGAAAAATAATTGGCTATTTTTTTGGGGGGGGTGCTGGGACATAGTAATATATACGAATATATATATATATATATTATATATATATATATATATATATATATATATATATTAATGTTTATAATTATTTTTCTAGTACGTGAACTTATTTATAATATTTGTCTTTTGACAAATCTTTTATTGTTAAAGGTATGTAAAAAAAATTAGGGGGCTAGAGCCGACGGGGAACAAGGGGACGTTTTCCATACCCCTTAGGGGAGGGGCGGAGAACCCAGCGACCCCCAAATACCAAAAGAGGCGGGGGTTCCGAGACCCTCTCCGGAGGGGGGAATTTAGTCCTACCCGTAGTTCCCCGGAAGGCCGAGAACCCCGACTCCTGCATCTGTGCGGTATACCCTTGGGGTATCTGTAGTTAAAAAAAAAAAAAATTACTAGAAAAGTCTATTTATTTTAACAGAGTACCAATAAAAGGTCTCTATAGGCTCTCTTAATCATATTACTATAATATTATTAACATAATTTATTTAATTTTTTAATTCTTATTATTATTATTTCCTATGTACAATATTTTTACCAGGATTCCACAAATGTATTCTTTTTGTAGCTATTTTTTATTATTTTTTTTTTTTTTTTTTTTTTTTTTTTTTTTTTTTAACATTTCCGCACAAAAATTGGACCGCATTCCAGCAATGTAATTCTCTTTTCCCCGTAGCTGTTAAGTTTTTGAGATATTGGATTGGTGGCTCTCTCGAGGCTGACCATATATATAATATATAGTTATATATATATATATATCATAAATATATATATATATATATAATATATAATATATATAATATATAATATAATAATATATATATATATATTATATACGTAGAAATTTGTTAAAAACCACAAATATCTCATCCATATCTCAAAAACTACAATACTACAGCAAAAATGAATAAATTGTTGGAATCCTGGTAACATTTTACTGCGGAAAAAGAATTTTTTTTTTCAAAAACTACAGTAGCTAGAGCGAAAAGGAATACACTTTTGGAATCCTGGTAAAATTTTAGTTAGGAAAATGTAAAAAAAAAAAAATAAAATATATATAAAAATAAATATTGGCGCCATTTTTTTTTTAGGATGCAAGGAGACCATAGTATATACATATATATTAATTTTATTAATGTATTACACCGCAATGTAGGGGGCTCGAGCCGACGGGGAACACAGGGGGGACGTTTGTCCATACCTCGTAGGGAGCGGCGGAGAACCCTGCGACACCCAAATTACCAGAGAAGCGGGGGGTTCCGGAGACCCCAGAGGGGGGGAATTAGTCCTACCGCGTAGTTCCGGAAGGATGAGAGACCCCGACTCCTGCCATCGGTGCGGTATACCCCTTGGGGTATTCCTTTAAGTTAAAAAAAACAAACTTTAATAGAAAGTCTATTTATTTTAACGAGTAACCAATAAAAGGTCTCTAAATAGGCTTCTAATCATATTACTATATATTATTAACAATAATTTTTTTTGTTTTTTTATTTTTTTACATTCCTATCTAAACAGTTTACACCAGGATTCCAAAGAATCTATTCCTTTTGCGCTGTAAGCCTTGTAGTTTTTGAGATATATATTATATATATGATTATATATATATATAATATATATATAATATATATATGATATATATATTATATATAATATGATATATATAAACCGGTATATATATATAATATATATTATATATAAATAATATATATATATATATATATATATTATAATAGATATATATATATATATATATATATACTGGTCAAACGTCTGGATTAGCCGTCATATGTATCTTAAAAACTATTAATTCTACAGTAAAACGTGATACATTGCTGGAATGCTGGTCCAGAAAATGTAAAAAAAAAAAAAAATCTCAAAACTAGCAATAGTTACAGCGAAAAGGAGTACATTTTTGGAATCCGGTAAAATTCATATAGGAAAAAATGTAAAAAAAAAAAAAATTATTTGTTAATAATTATAGTATTATGATTAGAAGGCCTATTTAGAGACCTTTTATTGGTTTCTCGTTAAAATAAATAGACTTTCTATTAATTTTTTTTTTTTTACTAAAGAATACCCAAGGGTATACCGCCCCGTTGGCAGGAGTCGGGGTCTCTCGGCCTTCCGGGGAACTACGGGGTAGGATTATTTCCCCCCCTCCGGGAGGTCTCCGGAACCCCGCTCTTTGGTATTTGTGTGTCACGGGTTCCTCCGCCCCTCCCCTACGGGGTATGGAAAACATCCCCCCTATGTTCCCCGTCGCTCGAGCCCCTAGTGTGCCGTATAAACTCCAAATTTGAAAATCTATTTATGTCTATTGTTTTATTAATAAAAGTTCTTTAAATAGGCTTCTAATCATATTACTATAATTATTAACAATAATTTTTTTTATTTTTTTATTTTTTTTTACATTTTCCTATGTGAAATTTTACCAGGATTACAAAAATGTATTCCTTTTCGCTTTTGTTTTTGTATTTTTGATTTTTTTTTTTTTTTTTTTTTTTTTTTTTTTTTTTTTTTTACATTTTCTGGACCAGCATTGGACAGCATTCCGCAATGTATTCCGCTTTTTAGCTTTAGCTTTAAGATAGTTTTTTAAGATACATAATGACGGCTTATTCCAGACCGCTGGCTTATAAATATATATATATATATATATATATAATATATTATATACATATATATATTATATAATAATATATATATATATATATATATATATATATATATTATATATTATATATATTCTTACAATTTTCCGATCACTACAAAATGGAACAGCCATTCCAGTCTATATATTCTTTCCTCGTAGCTGTTGTAGTTTTGTTGAGATATGGATTGAGATAGTTGTGGTTTTAAACTTGATTTCACACACATTCATAATATATATATATATATATATTATATATATATATATATTATATCATATATATATAATATAACCTATATCTATAAATATACTATTACCTACTATGTAACTTATATTATAATATTCATATATATAACTATATCATATATAATATAATAGCTATACTATATAATAATGTAGCCTCGCCCGAAACGCAACATGCAATAAAATAAATATAATCAATCACATAATAATGAATAATAATAATTATTATTAATTATTATTATATTATTACTATTATATTAATACTTATTATTATATTTCAAACTTACTAATTATTGTAATTTTTTTTGTCAACAAGTTCTACGTGTGCGTATCATAGGCCTACTACCGTAATATAAAGTGTTATTTTGTCATAAAAGTGTAAATATTATTATTATTAAAATTATTCAAAATTTATTGTCATAATTCTTCTTTTTTTTTCAAATGTTTATTTAGTTACATAGAACTAGTTCGAATTATTGGAAAATTCACGTTCCAATTTTTTCCATCGGGAGTCGGCGATCCGGAGTCCCGACGAAGCTCGGAGTCGGGTGTTATCTTCTAAATCGACCTGGGCAAGTCGGCCGATCCGGTGTCTTTGTCACAATCGATCTCTGGGAGTCTGCAGAGTCCGGAGAGTCCGAGTTGATTTTTCTGTCGACTCCCCATCCCTGATATCACTATCAATATATACTATAGTATATATATACTATATACTTATATATTATACACGATATATATATATATATATATAGTATATATACTATATATATTATATATCACATCACACAACTATATATATATATAGTACTCACAATATAATATACTAGGGCCTAATATATATATTACTATATATACTATATATATATATTATATTATTATATATACTACTACCTATATTTATATATATACCTATATATATATATATATATACTATTATAAATCAGCGGATGGAGAGTCCGAGTCGGTGAGTCACAGCGACATTTTCAGAAGTAAGGAGTCGGAGTCAGGGTCGATTTCCCAAAGAGTTGGGAGTCGTACGTCCGGGATCTTGATAAAAACAAACGGACTCTTTCGACTCCCAAACAATTTTGTATAACTTTTCAAACAAAAATTTGGAAAAACTTACTTGGACTTTTCTGATCTTATCAAGGTAAGATCTTGTCTTTGTCTATTCTTCCATTTGTTTGAATAGCAATTTAAGTTGTCTTAATTTTTAGACTGTTTAATAAATAAAGTTATAAAACTGGTTATATAAATAAAATGTACTTGACTTACTCAACTCGTTGCATATTGTGCATTAACGACATTTATCGACCAGCTGAGCGAAATGCTATCAATCAATCGTACAAAATTTTAAAAGTCAAGTAAGTGACACAATAACTGATTTTAAAATATAGAGTCACATCAATTTTAAGATAGTTGCAATAAGCTAAAGCCCGGATAGATATACTATGCATACAAGTCAAAAGATGGCCGCCAGCGAATTCTGATCATGTGACACTTCTCAGTCACGCTCACCACTCTTCAATAAAAAATTATCAAACACGCTTGACTATAGTCCTAGTCACAGTTAAGCCACTTCTTTACAGCCTAGCTTTTCTTACTGGAATTACAGGGGTTTAGGTTAATATTTTTGACCATGTGCAAACCTAATGGACAAGCATTCAAATTGCAAGAATGCTACGTGGCTAGAGCAGATAATATCATCAAACCAATATGCAAGAATGGAGCTTCAAATGGAGAATGGGGATGAAGGATTTCACAATACAGACGATTTAAGTTTTCATAAATTTTACTTTATCATTGCGTGCTTACGGGAAGTTTTATATCCTTTCAAAATAAAAATGATTATCAAAAATGTAAGTTTCAAAATACACCCCATACAAGAAATAAAATATATTCTTCACAAATATAGTTGATTGTCACAAAGATTCTTAAAATTATTTTCTTCTTAAAAATAGCATATTCTTCAGTATAAAAATATATATATATTCAGATGTAGATTATCATACAACAAATCTTGGAATATTTATAATGAGAAATAGAGCCTTTAAAATATAAATACAAAACTGTGAGCTTTCGTTGGAGAGTCGGTGGAATTATCAAAAATATCAAACGTTACCTGAATCAAATCTGCAGATTTTCCTATAACCATAGATTAGATACTATATATTTTTATTAATAAATATCATTTGATAAACGTAGAACACATAGATACTATGGTGTCTTCACAGAGTTAATAATTTTAAAAGAATAACACAAAAATATTTCATTTAATGGATCAAAACAATACTTATAAATTCATACATTGGCATCGCGCTCTGCGTAACAAGATAAAATATTGAAAATATTTGGAATGGAGAATACCACTTGCAAGAGTAATAAATATACTTAATGGTAACTTCATATTATATATCACAAGACGAGAGAAATATATACCTTAAAAATAATATTTATGGAACACTTCACATAAATACACAATGTAAACAGTTACTGCAGCGTAGCCTAACCATAAGAGGCTGAGCAGACTTTTCTGCAAATTTCACAATTGCTCACAAAGCACAACGACTGGTCTCGAACAAAGCTCAAGAAGACTCACCTAGAATACTGTACATCTGCATGCTCTTATACTAAAATACGACAAATTCCTATTTTTATCAAAGGAGTCATCATACTCAGTCATGACTTTTATACAAAAGTAAATACATTTAAATTTCTTTTGTTTTTCTACTGCTTCTTACGAAAATTTATTTATAACAGCAGATATTTACACTGTATATATATATATATATATATATAAATCTAGAATATTTATATGTTGGGTTTTAGATTTTTAATTGAATATAAATCCTTAGTTAATTTATATTGATGTCAATATATATAACATTTGTGCATAGGAGGAAAGATAGTTAAAAATTTTTTAATTATAATAAAAAAATTATCTATTTCATACTTATAGCTATTTGCCAAAATTACCCTTTATATTTACAAAAAATAATTTTTGAAGTTTCTAGAATTCATTAATAAAAATGCCAGTGAAGATGACTAATTCAGAAATGCCAAATTTATTAAAATATTTTTATACTAATTCCAAAAATGTTAATTTAGATTTTCTAATATTTTAATCTGAAACAAGACCTTTCAATGATAACAGTCCTTTATTTTAATATAAAAAAGGTTAGACTGATTTATATTTAACTTTGAATCTTTTATTAAGAAATATTGGTATCTCTCTGATATTTGTATTTTTAAAAAAAATTTAAGTGAAATATTGGTAATTTCTTAGTTCTGGTGGAACACATTTCCTTACTCTATTGAAATTATAAAGACAAAATATACAGAAATATATTAAAAGCTTTTAATATATCGCGAAGACCAGTTTTATACATTAAATAAACAAAATTCTCTTTAAAAATTTCTAAGAAAAGGCATACCTATTATCATACATGGATGGTGCCATTTTGAAAATTGATAGACTGATATAGAGATAATCTATATTAAATATTTCAATATTTAATTACAATTAATATACAGTAAAATAGTAAAATTACAAGCACTCACAGGTTGAGAGGTACAGTGGATGGAGCCACTGTAAACAAATGTTCATCTTCCATGTATTCAAATGATTGGCTCAAGAAAATTTATTTATATTGATAGTCGATATATTGAAATTTGAGATATCAATATATCAATATCATAAATGTATCATCAATCTAAGGCCTAACTTCATGAATGGGATATTGAAATTACTTTTTATTGTAAAATATTTAGTTTTTTTTATTTTTGGGTATATAAAAGTTTTGTCTTTATAATTTCAATAGAGTAGAAATGTGTTCCACCAGAACTAGGAAATTACCGAAATATTTAACACATTTATTCTTGAAGACTTTGAATTAAATTTTAATGCAAATTTTTTAGGAAATATTTTTTATTCTGTTTACAGTGTGTTAATCGTTAGAAGAAATATATTTCTGTTAAAATAAATAAAAAATGGATATCAAATCTGAAATTGAAATTAAAGAGGAAGATTTAGATTCAGAAAATTACTCTTATCAACAAAGTTCTCAGGTTGGTTATATATATTAAATAGCATATATATATATATATATAAAAGATAGTGCTATATATATATATATGATATATACATAGTTATATATATATATATATATTATATATATATATTATTATATATATATATATAGCATATATATATATATATATACCTGCTATATTATATACCGGGAGAGCAGCAGAGTATGTATATATATATATATATATATATATATATATATATATATATATATATATATATATATATATATATATATATATATATATATATCAATTGATATAAATCAACTGATTTTTCACTTGATTATTTGCTTTTATAGCTATATATATATATATATTAGTGTTGCAACTGGCGCTCAAAATTTGATACCGATAACGAGTACAAGTACTTCGTAATTTTTTCACCACGATACCGATATCGATACCAAAATTTTTGCCTATGGCCTGATATTCCATATCGAAGGCTTTTTAGTCCCTATATGGCCTAATATATATATATATATAGTGTTACATATATATATATTTGTTATTAAGCATATATATATATATATATATATATATAGAGTATATAGATATATATATATATATGGTTAAGGTTGCATATATATATATATAGTTATATATATATAGTTATATAGTTACCACAGTTAGTATATATATATATATATATATATATATATATATATATATGTTATAAGTATATATATATATATATATATATATATATATATATATAAAGCCGTCTGCTTTTTATATCTGGGCTTACTAAAACGTAAGAAATGCTCTGTTTGCGCTGTTTTTGTCAAACTTATCGAAAATTGTAAGAAAATGCTTTCCAGACGAAGGAATTTCACCCTGTAAGGCTGCTATTTCCTCGTGCTAGCCGAATTTCACAGCACCTTCTACGAAAAATGTAAACAAACAAGATGGCTGCGTGGTAGGCCCCGTCTGAATTGATGAATTTCCATTCAATATAATCAGCTTTAAATCTAATTTCTTCCAAATGGATAAACTCCATCACAAATAGTTGATCAATTATCTGTTATATAAACAATGTTATTTTTTTATTTCTGCTTATTCCAAAACCACGTACTCCATCACAATAGCTGATTCCAATTGTTTAAAAACAAAAGTAAGCCTAGCACGAAATCGGGGTCGTTTAAACAGGAAATTAGTGCTAAAACTGGGTGAGCATTTCTTATCGAGCGTAAGCACAAATGACAAAAACGTAAACGGTCTAAATTAAAAGCAAAGGAAATACTAAAATTCATTCTATCGTAAACGCTTCGTATTATTACAATTACGATTAAAGGAGATATAACTAAAGAAAATTAGTTGAGATTTCAGCAAGTGAGGGTGTGTTTATTTTTTGCTCCCATTTTACTACTATAATCTGTGTATTTGCAAGTGAATTTAGTTAACAAATTAGTGTTGTGTATCTAACTGTGTATTTTAGAAATTTGTGTACTTATTATTGTGATTATTTCTGTTATTAATTTAATTTAGTTGAGTATTGGACTCAGTCAGTGTTTCATAGGTTAACAATAGGCTAGAGTAGTAAGAGATTTCCTGTATACTGTGTGTTTGCAGGTTTATTTGAATTATTAAATAGTTTTTCTGCATTTAACTATAGTCTTTAACAATTGTTATATTAATTTTGTGGTAATTTAAACTAAATTAAGTTTACCAGAGCCATAGCCTAAGTTAGGCCTATTTTATAATTTTTTATATAGACTTGGCCTAGGGCCTAGGCTATACTATATTCAAGCTTGTTTTAAGATATTAATTTCTTTCTAGGCCTTAGTGATATTTAGTAAACTGTAGCTGGTGAAATAATTGGTACAAGTTGGACTACTGTTGGCCCACCATAAAAAAAAAAAAAAAAAAAAAAAAAATTATATATCCCTGGCCTAGGCTAAGCTAGATAAAAGCTTGTTCAAATTTTTAACTTGTTTTAAAGATATTAGTTTATTTCTTTTTAGGCTTTAGCAATACTTAAACTAGTTGTTAAAAATTTTAACTTGTTTTAAGATATTAGTTTATTTCTTTTTAGGCTTTAACGATATTTAAACTGTAGTTGGTAAATTGTAGGTACAAGGTAGTAAAGTAGATAATAATTTAAAGTATGTATGCTCTGTGTGATAACTGTGGGACTGTGAGAGGTGAATATGTGAATAACTGCCCTGCTTGTGTTGTAAATGCAGAGAATGTGTTGCTAAGGAAGGAGATTGCAAGACTGAGTGAAGATATGAATGAATTGAAAGAAGCTGTATTTGAGTTGAGAAAGGAGGGAAGTGTCAAGAAAAAGGTTAGTAGGGATGTTGAGGCGAGGAGGGAGCGGGATATAGGGGTAGATAGGAACAGTGATTCACCTAGGCAGGAAGATGAGGGGGAAAAGGATAAAGTAGTTGAAAATAGGTCTGCAGATGAATATAAAGTTGTAGGATTTAGAAATAGTTTAAAGATGAGGATCTCGAAAGTCAATCAGCCTGTGACCTGCAGTAACAGGTTCGACTGTCTTCCAGATGGGGAGGGATCAGAGAGTGCCAATGGTAATGTTGAGTTTTCTAAAGGGAAGACTGATAAATTGCTAATTGGAGACTCTATGATACGATACCTAGATAGGACTTTTCAAAGTAAGAATAAAAAGAAACGAATGAGAGTATGTTATCCAGGTGCCAGAGTGAGTGATATCGTGGATAGGATAGATAGAGAGATTGATTCTACAAATGTTGATTCAGATGTGATTGTGCATGTGGGTACTAAATGATATAGGACATAGAAGGTCAGAAGAATTAATAGCAGATTATAGGAGATTGATTCAGAAGATGAAAGCTAGCGGAAGAAGGTGCATGATTTCTGGGATTTTACCTAGGTTAGGGAAGGGGAGAGTAGGGCTTTAGGTGTAAATGAAAGGGTTAGGAAATTGTGTTTTTCAGAAAATATTAGGTTTTTGGATTTGTGGAGAGAATTTCTGGATAAAGATCTTTTTGCAGCAGATGGAGTTCACTTGAGTCGTAAAGGTGTTGGGCTTTTCAGCACCAGTTTGGAGACTTGTTTAGCAAAAAACTAGGTAAAGTTGGGGGTGATGGGCTAAATCTGGATACAAATAATAGCAATGGTAACTGTAATAGTGGTGATATAAATAAAACTAGTGTTACAGGCTCAAATAAGGATGATAGCAATAAAAATAACAGCATTTCGAATATAAAATGCTTTTACACAAATGCTCATAGCCTTAGAAATAAAAAAGATGAGCTGATTAGTTATACCATAAATGAGAATCTTGACATTTGCATAACTGAGGCATGGGTTAATGAAGAATTATATGGAGACCTGTTCAGGAATATGTAATATAGACGGATATTCACTTTATTTATACCAGCTTAGAGGAAAGAAGGGTGGTGGTGTGGCGCTTTATATTAAAAGCAATATTCAATCTGTATTAATGACTGACTTTAAAACTAATCATGATATTGAATCGGTGTGGGTAGATATCCTTATGTTCAATAAATCATATAGAATAGGGGCATTTTATAGACCTCCTGGCCAGAGTCAAGAATTAAACAAAGAAATAGTAAAAGAAATTGAGACAGCATGCCACAGTAAAGAAAATGGTATAGTCATAATGGGTGATTTTAATTTTCCTGGCATTAAATGGGATTCCTTGTCTAATATGGACCATAGTAGTTCAGTATTTATAAATTGTATACTAGATAACTTTTTGTGCCAGATGGTCCATGAACCCACAAGACACGATGCACTATTAGACTTAATATTAACTAACGATGAAAGTATGGTGGATGAGGTTAGAGTTGAGGAGAATTTAGGAATTTGACCATAATATAATTAGATTTAACATGAATGTGATATCTGGGCCCAAATTGCAAGTTAATAAGGAAAAGATCTTAGATTTCCGAAATGGTGATTTTACCAAATTTCGAGACATGCTTAGTATAATTGACTGGGATAAAGAGTTTAAAAACCAAAACTGTTTTATCATGTGTGAACATTTTAAGCAAATTTTGATGAATATTCACAGTCAGTATATGTTTTAAAGATAGTAAACCCATTAGGGTGGCAAAGAGAAACCCTGTTTTTGTGGAATAGAGAGATAAGAGAGAAAATAAATGAAAATTTTTTAAAATATTCATGGGTAGTAATAGGGAAGATGATTTAGAAAATTATGTGGAAAAATAGAAATGAACTTAACCAGTCAATAAGAAGGCAAAGAGAGGCAGAAATTAATTTAGCAAGGAATAGTAATAAGAACCTGAAGAAGTTTTTTTTAGCTTTTATAAATTTAAAAGTAACAATAGGACATATTTGGTCCAATTAAAATTGTCTGATGAAAATTTAGTGAGTTCAGATAAGTTGAGTTTTCAATGCTTATTTTGCTTCAGTGTTTACTGAGGAAAAAGATTAGATAATAGTTTGAGACTAATAGTTCTTGTATGCCTGTAACAAATAGACTTACAGAATTTGAATTTGACGTAAAAGATATTAAACGTTTATTAGACCATATTGATCCAGGTAAAGCTGCAGGGCCTGATGGGATATATGGTAGAATTCTGAAAGAGGGTAGTATCAGCATTGCAAAGGCACTGTATTTGATTTTTAAGCAATCTATAACATTTTGTGAGGTACCAGATGACTGGAAACAGCATATGTTGTGCCTATTTATAAGAAAGGTAGTAAGGAAGATTTGGGAAATTATAGGCCAGTTAGCTTAACATCTCTGGTTGTAAAGGTTCTGGAAAAGTTACTGAAAGGTCATATAGAGAAATATTTAGAAGATAACAAGGTATTGTATGACTCCCAGCACGGTTTCAGAAAGGGTAGGTCATGTCAAACAAACCTTTTGAATTTAGGGAATACATTACGACTGCATTGACTCGAGGAGATCCAGTTGCAGATATTGTATATTTAGATTCTCCTTAGTAGCTTGATAAGGTTCCCCACAAAGGCTGATGAAAAAGTTGGCTGCAATGTGGGTATAGGTGGAGGTACATGGTTGATTTGAAGAAAGCTGCGAAATAGAAAAACAGTAGTGTGTACAACCCAAATGGGAACAAATCATCATGGGGAAATAGTGAAGAGTGGTGTCCCACAGGGTTCAGTGCTGGGGCCACTATTGTTCCTCATATATATAAATGATTTAGACCAGGGACTTAAATGCAAGGTTTCTAAGTTTGCAGATGATACTAAAGTGGCCACCTCATAGGAATAGTGAAGGATGCATAAAGATTCAAAATGATCTTGATAAACTTTTTGGGTGGGCAGATAAGTGGCAAATGAATTTTAATAGTAAAAAGTTAAGGTTCTTCATCTAGGTTACTCAAATAAAAGTTTTCAACTACAATATGAATGGGGATTGGCTTGAGCTCCGTGGACCAAGAAAAAGATTTAGGTGTGATTATATGCAGTAATTTGAAAGTAGCTAAATCAGTGCTTCAAAGCTAGAACAAGCTAATAAGATGCTGGGCTTAATAAATCGCAATGTTGTTTATAAGAGCAAGGAAATAAGCAAACTGTATAATAGCTATGCTAGGCCAGTATTAGATGCACAAGTTTGGGCCCCTTATTTAAAGAAAGACTTAGATATGCTAGAGAGAGTGCAACGTAGAGCAACAAGGATGATTTCTGGGTTTGAGGGTAAGAGCTATGAGGAGAGGCTGAAGGAGTTAGGAATGCTTTCTGTAGAAGATTTCTCAGAGGGACATGATACAAGTCTACAAAATATTTACATCTATTGATAATACAGGGACCAATTTTTTATAGTAGAACATGGACAGGTGACCAGGGGCATAATAAGAAAATTAAGAAGAAAGCACGCCATCTTGATAGCATTCATTCTGTAATAGGGTTGTTAAATTTTGGAATAGTCTGCCAGAGGAGGTTGTTGAGTGTGACTCGATTGCAACATTTAAGAAAGGGTTAGATTCGTTTATGGATGGGTTGGGAATCATATAATATATTGACGAAGCCAAATTGGCGGGTTTTTAGTTGTGATATAGTTATAGTTAGATGGCATGTGTGACCATAACTTAGTTATTAATGCATGCGGATGGTTTGGGTATCATATTTATATATCATTAGTTTTGACTAAGCCAAATTGGTGGATTTGTAGTTACTAACAAATGACAAAGCCCCTATAGGGTGCTTTGTGGATTTTGCATACATGTTTGGGTAGTGGGTTGACTGGGACAGTTCTCGGTAGCCCAGCGAGTTTTTTTTACTGTCTCTAGTATAGTTCTTTTATGTCTTTATGTCTTTATGCTAAATATGTCCTGCAGTGCAGGGGCTTGCTAATTTATTTATCGCAATCCCACTAATACATTACCTGGGACTAATTTCTTTATTTCTATCTCCTTTAATCATAAAGTTGAGGGTCTAAGGTCCCG
Source organism: Trachelipus rathkii (assembly GCA_015478945.1). NCBI lineage: Eukaryota > Metazoa > Arthropoda > Malacostraca > Isopoda > Trachelipodidae > Trachelipus > Trachelipus rathkii. Next base: position 42,162 of record JABUQX010018092.1, read on the forward strand.
CATACACAAGCCTTTGTTATTTGTTCTGATTGGAAGTTTTTCCATGAAGAAATCACCTTTCTCCGTAAATTTTCTAGCTTTATCCTTTATCCCTCTAACATTTTTGATAAACTTGTTTACTCCTTTCTCGATAACACTTATCGCCCAAAAACTATAGCATATGATGTTCCTAAGCTTACTGTTTATGCTCGGCTTCCCTGCATTGGACCCCTTTCCAATGTTCTTCCCTTTCAGATTAAAACATTTTAAACAAAAACTTTCCACAATGCAAGTTTCTTATATCTTATATTAACAACAACTCAATTGGCAGTTTCTTTAAGATTACAGAAAGCATCTCCATGAACTTGAGGTTACAAATATAAATGTGTCGACTGTAACGTCGACTATGTAGGTCAAACTTTCCATTAACTAAAGATGCGAGCCTTCAAACACATGGACATTTCCTTTCGAACTAATCTCTCCATCTCTCAACCAGAGATCACTATGACCTCAATACCCTATACCTCTTCAAAAATTCTCCATTTTTCAAAATGCTTCTTCTACAGATGAAGAAAAAAATTTGGAATCTTTATATATAAAAACACTTAAACCTACACTTAGCATCCATAGGATTTCTTTGGCACTCCTGATTCCTGAATTTCGTGCAAAAACGAACACGATTTCTTATGAGGTTTACTTGTTTTTCAAGCAATTGGAATTAGATGCTGTGATGGAGCCCGTTGATTTCGGATAAACAGAAATAAATAAAAATGGTTTATATTGCCAAAAATTGATCAACTATTGTGATGGAGTTTAGCGATTTGGAAGAAATTAGATTTAAAGCTGATTTTATTGAATGAAATATTCATCACTTCAAAAAAAATGACGGCGTGGTAGGCCCTACCACGCAGTCATTTTTTGTTTGCACATTTTCGTAAGAACGTGGTAATTAGGCGATCACAGGAAATAACAACTTTATAGAATTACGGAAATTCCTTACGTGTGGTAAGCATTTCTTACGATTTTGCGCTAAGTTTAACAAAAACAAACGCAAATTCGAGCATTTCTTACGTTTCGTAAGCACAAATGCAAAAACGAAAACGCCTATATTAACATACAGTAGGTCAGATTGATCCGGAAATTATCAGACAAATTGCGATATATATATAGTCATATGTTGTTGTTGTTACAGTATATTATATGAAAGGTGGTAGTGAGAGAGGCAGCAGGAGCATATATATATATAGCATATATATATATATATATGTATATATATATATATATATAAAATATATATATGGTATATATTAAAAGCAAAATTAGAAAAAGAAGAAGAAATTCGAAACTTTAATTTCTAGAACGGTTAAAGCTCGTTTCTCAAAGTCATCGAGTCATTGAAGTAAATTTTCCAAATTCTCTTCCACTGGTAGCAAGGGGCTGAAAACCCCTTCTATCACATTTATCTTTCCGCGAATGGTGGTGATATATCGTTTAACCTTTCAACTACTAACACCACTCCGCAGCAATGCGGACATAGTACATGATATATATATATATATATATATATATAGTTAGTTAGTTATATATAGCATATATATATATATATAGAGTTAATATTATATCATAAATATATATATATATATATATATATATATATCGAAATCAATTTAAAGACGCAAAATGTGTGGTATCGGTTAAGGGTATCGGCAAAATTTTACCGATACCGATACTACTACTCTCAAAATTCCCGATACCGATACCTCAAAAATCGACCGATACCACCGATACCGATACCATGGTATCGGTGCATCACTAATATATATATATATATATATATATATATATATATATTGCAGTTTTATATAGTGTATAGTATAAATATATATATATATATATATTAAATATATAGTATATATATATATATATATATATATATATATATATATATATATATATATATATATATATATATATATATAATATATATATATATATATATATATATATATATATATATATATATGTTATTATATATATATATATATATATATATATATATATATATATATATATATATATATATATATATATATATATATATATATATATATATATATATATATATATATATATATTAGAGATGCACCAGAGAGTAATTTTGGCTGGAGGCTGGAGAATGAAAATTTTAATTCTGGCCGGAGAATGAAATTTCCATTTATATGTACCTTCTATATATATATATATATATATAGCAGCAGTTAGTATATATATATATATATATATATATATATATATATATATAAAGAATTTCCCAGGTTTTATCATTGACAATATATTCAGGAAACAACTTTCGTTAAAATATCATCAAATATCTTGCACTAAATTAACAGTACCTAAAGAAATTCTGTATATGAAATTACCTTTTATGGGGAGAATGAGTTGTGAAATTGAACGCAGAATTAAAGGAATATTAAAATCAAATTATCCCCAGTTCAACTTCAGATTAGCTTTTTCAAATGAAAATAAAATTGGAAAATTCTTCAAAGTTAAAGATAAACTTCCTTTACCTTTATGTTCATCAGTGATATACAAATACAAGTGTGGTGACTGTGATGCCACCTACATAGGAAAGACTACTCGTAGTCTTTCTATTCGCATTGCTGAACATAAAGGTATCTCCTATAGAACTTTGGAACATTTGCACCATCCCCCATATTCTGCGATCAATTCTCATTCTCTTCAGAAAAATCATCCTATACAGGATTCAAATTTCAATATTTTGGATTTTGAAAGAGAACCTGACCTCCATTCTTTGGAATCCTTATATATTTGGCACCACGCTCCAAAGCTAAATGAAAATTTACAAACCGAAAATATTTTAATACTGAAGTAGAGTTTTGTCACTTAGTGATACTTTTTCTATATATTGGCAATTATTAATTTTCTTCTATTTATTTATTTATTTATATATAACTTTTATGTAGTTTATTTAAGTATTATTTATTTAAAATTTTGTTATATTGTTCAGTATAGTCCAAGCCTTGATAATGGGTAGACGTTTGATTCACCCGAAACTAGTCGGATTAATAAAATGTTTAGATTTGTTTTGGTTATTTTAGCCATATTATATATATATATATATATATATATATATATATATATATATATATATATATATATATATATATATATATATATATATATATATATATATATATATATATATATATATATATATAGATATATATATATATATATATATATATATATATATATATATATAAGGATTGACTCTAAACATGCAATTATTATGCACCTTCCTAGTCCGGATCCTAAGTAGTAACTACCTAGAGAAGTTACACTCCTTGAAGAGGGCTAAACCCGTGAGGTGTGAAATAATTAAAAAAGTTATTTAATTATTAATTTACCTGCTAAATAAAAGCGCATTTTAAAAAGGAAAGGAATATTCGTTAAATGGTTGGGGGAAGCGAGAGGGAGAAGCGACAGCCAATAGGAAGGCTGGAATAACATCACTCTTTCTTGAGATGAAACGTTGCTCAATGAGGGTAGCTTGCTTTTAGTGTTGCCACAAGAAAAATTGTCAGAAGAAAATGAAGAATATTCAGATACAATCACACTCAAGTGAAACTGATCAAAGTAGAAAAAAGTTAAAATGCAAAAATGCAAACGTAGAAGCAGCAGTGAGAGAAAACATAAATTAGAAAATACTATTCAAACTACTCTGGAAAAATATTTTGCAGCACCACTTATGGAACGAAAATAGGATGCTGATCCACTGTTATGGTGGAAAGAAAGAAAAGCTCTTTATCCTGATTGCATCTTACCTGAATTAGCTAGGAAATATCTTTCTGCTCCACCTTCAAGTGTATTTAGCGAGAGAATGTTAGCCAAGCATTAAATATTTATACAAGTAAAGGGAATTGTCTTTCTCCAACACTAGCTGATCAGCTCCTGTTTTTTCATCATAATTTAAGAGCATTTGAATAATAATTTAAAGATTAAGGATATATATATATATATCATAATTTTTTAGTCTTTTGGTCTGATATGGCATGTTGTTTAAAAGTTCTTTTACCGATTTCATTTACCTATTTCTGTATTGCATTTTTAAAGCTAGATTTATCAAAAGTGTATTTTTTGTTAGGGATAGTCATTTTGGATATGAAACCCTTTTAAATTGTTTGTCAAAATAATTAATTAATCAATTTAGTAAGTGGTGTTATATAGGCCTATTCATATTATTATATGGCCAGCCTCCCTATTAACCGTAATATGTATCTTAAAAAATATTAATGCTACACTAAAAAGAAATACATTTTTAGATTCTGCGTAAAATTTTACTTAGGAAAATTATTAAATAAGTATGAATAATGAAATAAATGAATAATAAGTAATATATATATATATATATATATATATATATATATATATATATCCATATATAAGAGCAGTGTAAGAGAGTAGCAGCAGGGCATATAGCATAGCATATGCTATAAAGATAAAGAGTTATGAGCAGCAAAGAGTATACATATATATATATATATATATAGTGTTGATATATCGTATATATATATATATATATATATATATATTGTTGCTGACTGTCGTCTGAAATAGTCGAAGGTTGGGTTGGTGCTATATACAGCAGTTATATATATATATATATTATATATATATATATCCCTATATATGTCGCTATGGCGAGAAAGTGAGAATATATATCTATATATATATATATATATATATATATATATATATATATAGCTCTTTATTCTGATTGCATCTTACATGAATTAGCTAGGAAATATCTTTCTGCTCCACCTTCAAGTGTATTTAGCGAGAGAATGTTAGCCAAGCATTAAATATTTATACAAGTAAAGGGAATTGTCTTTCTCCAACACTAGCTGATCAGCTCCTGTTTCTTCATCATAATTTAAGAGCATTTGATTAATAATTTAAAGATTAAGGATGTAGTATATCATAATTTTTTAGTCTTTGTCTGATATGGCATGTTTCAAAAGTTCTTACCAATTCTCATTTACCTATTTCTACGCTCTTTAAAGCCAGATTTATCAAAAGTGTATTTTTTGCTAGGGGTAGTCATTTTGGATATCAAACCCTTTTAAATTTTGTCAAAATAATTAATTAATCAATTTAGTAAGTGGTGTTATATAGGCCTATTCATATTATTATATGGCCAGCCTCCCTATTAACCGTAATATGTATCTTAAAAAATATTAATGCTACACTAAAAAGAAATACATTTTTAGATTCTGCGTAAAATTTTACCTAGGAAAATTATTAAATAAGTATGAATAATGAAATAAATGAATAATGAGTAATATAGGTATATATATCTATATAAAAATGGCTGCAGGACCTATTAACAACCAGCTTTTAAGAGATGCATATATATATATATATATATAGGGTAGCAGCAGTATATATATATATATATATATATATATATATATATAATGCGGCACAGTAGGGGACTCGAGCCAACAGGGAACAGAGGGGGGGGGATGTTTTTCATACCCCGTAGGGGAGGGGTGGAGGAACCCCCACGAAACCCAAATAGGGACCGACCGGGGCGGGAATTTTGCCGGGGCCGGGGCTGCTCTAATTTAGCCGGGGCCGGGGTTAATTAATTAAATTTAATAAATATTTTTGAAAGAAATTTTTAGAAAATATTTGATTTTCTAGAAGAATAAGTTGTATTAAGTATAGGGATAGGCCGGATACTGGATATCCGGCTGGAAGTTAAAACCGGATACCATATATCCGGTTGGATATCCGCAGTCTGTTTTATATGTATATATACCGTAGTAGTGGTGTGGCAGCAGGACTCACATTTAAAAATAAAGTCCAAAATCAATATATCGATATGTATATATAGGTCTATATTACTATTATATTACGTATATTATATTATTATATATTATTACTATTATATATTATTATTATTATATGTTTTATATTATAATTAATATTATATATACATATCGATATATTGATTTTGGACATAGAATTTTTTCAGAAAATATGTGGAGTCCTGTGCTATACCTTTACCCCGATATATATATATATATATATATATATAGCAGAGTACAGGGCATATATATGAGTTGTTATATATATATATATATATATATATATAGTTAAGATAGTAGTATATATATATATATATGATATATTTATATATATATATATAGTGGTGTCTCCAGGGCAGGGCAACCAGGCTAGTATCAAATTTTTCTATGATGTTTAAGTGTGAAAATGTGTAGGAATATAAGTTCGATTATTTAATTCATTCAGGAGGATGGGATATGTTACGTTGGTGTTTGCGCACGCAAAATATGAAAACCACGCACAAACATGCGAATGTCGAATGGATGATATATTTTTATGGCTTTGAGAAATAAAAAAAATGAGGTGGGCTCTTCCAATCGACAGTTTTTGATACGGTTCTTCGTTTTCATGCAATATACCCATAAAGCGTCAATGTTAACAACAATAGTTTTAAACGTGAATGTGAAAAGGTTGAAGAAAACAATGGCATTCAATACAGCTCATAATATCGATACATGTAATATAAAAACGTTGTTAATAGTATCATAACAAATTTACACCTATGAATCTTATCCGCAGAATGCAAGAAGGGAGAAAAACGTCAGGTCGTTTCAACTTGTACATACAGTATTTACAAATGTTGTTCGAAGGCGCTTCCATCCACGCGAATACATGCCTCAGCCCTCTGGCGCCAGGTTTCATTGCATGCCAATGCGTTGGTTATTCGACGGCGAAGATCATTGGGCGAGATTACTGGGTCATTAAACCCAGCGTACACGGTATGTTTGAGATACCCCCACAGAAAGTAGTGCAGTGGTGTTAATAGGGTTGGGAAAGGAAAAAAACAAGCTTGTTTTTTCCCGAAAAAAAAAACGGTTTTTTTCATGAAAAAAACACAGCCTGAAAAAAACAAGTACAAATTTGTTTTTTTCGTTTTTTTCAAAAAGTTGTGGAATTTACATGTTTGAACAATTATATTATAAATTTTAGCAAATATGCTCTAATTTGGACATTTTTTGGTTCCAATTTCCAACAAGGTGGAAGCCCTTGAGTTTGTGTTCAAAATTTTTATGGGTTTTCCATATTTTTATTTTATATTCTGAATTTTTATATTCATAATATTTTGTTTATGGCTTCATTAATGTTTTCTTACTCTGTTTCAGCTTTCAGTAACATTTTTATCATAATTATTTAATCAGAATTTAGAAATGCCACATGCAAAAAGTTGTGTGACTGTACTTTTTAAGGAAATAAAAGGTAGCAAAGGCCCTCCAATGAAATATAACTTTTGTTGTGTAGACGTTGCAAAACTAGTATTTATTGCTCATAATCTAGAACTAGGAAATTTTGAAAATTTGCCAACTGAGAGAGATGATTATGCTAAGGCAGCTAAGCTTAAGAGTCCTGTTACTTCCCCTGCTCCTTCACCACTGCCATTCTCACACGATACTTCATACGACTGAGATATCAGACTTATCAGTCATATCAAAATTAAATGTGGCTGATCACGCTGATGAGCCCAGTGATAATGAGCTTGACAGTAGTCACAGCACAGTAGTCAGTACTCAGTAGTGACTGGGGTCTGGGGAGTGGGGACTAGTGATTAGTGAATCAAAAGTTGATATTCCAAAGCCAAATATTTAATTTAGTCATTCACTCATCCTCCTTCATTTACAATCTTGGTATAATTTTTTAATTTCAATATTTTTATTATTTCATTTGCATCCCTTAAGTCACTTTTGAGTTTTGTCATTCAGACTCATTCTATATAAATATAATATATATATACATTAATATTTAAAAGTAAATTATAAATATGATTATATGATACAAATGTAAAATACATAGTTAAATTAGAAAGTAGAAGCCTACAAACAGCAGTCTGCAGGCTACAACCTACTATAAATTGTAACGAAAACAATTGATAAAATAAGATAAGGTAGTTCTGCTATTTTATAAATCATAATGGAATATTTGCTTAATTTCAAGTATCCTTATATTTGAAAAATGAAAATATTCAAGTGAAATATCATATTAGCCTCTTTATATTTTTAAAAATACATTTAATGAAAAAAAACGAAAAAAACTGAAAAAAACGAAAAAAACACTATTTGAAAAAAACGTTTTTTTTCCCAACCCTAGGTGTTAAGTCGGGTGAACGCGCAGGCTATGGAAATGGACCAGATCTTCCGATCCATCTTCCTGGAAAGGTTCTGTCGAGGTAGGTCGTCACTATAGCTGCATTATGTGCTGGCCACCCATCATGTTAGTAATATATTCTTCATTGTGTTCTTAAAGGCATATCACTCAGGAGGTCAACAAGGATGGTCTGCAGGAAATGGAGGTAACGCTGTCCTGTCAAATTTCCCTCGAAGAACTAAGGCCTGATAATCCTACTATTGAGTATACCACACCAAACGTTGACTGAGTTTGAGACCTGGTGATGGCTAGTGAATATTATATTGGGGTATGTCTCCACAAAATGTCCGAAGTTCCACCTGTTATATATACCGTTATTGGAAAAGCGAGATTCATCGGTCCATAATATATTTTCCAGTAAGTCCGGTACATCCATTAGAAGGCAATCAAAGACGGCCAGGAATCCCAGCCGCCCTTTTTGGTCTCCACGATGCAAACCATGCACAATGTATGGCCTATATGGATACATGTTGTATGCAACACGAATCCGTCGTATGGTTTCCTTCGATATTCCCAAGACCGAACTAGCCTGCCGTAATGAGGACGTTGGATTTTCATGGGTGTATAGCAGAACGTCCAGTTCGACGTCGAATGTACGGACACGACCCCCCTCCCGTATGTGATGAGGGGGTTGAACTATCGACCCTGTACCTTGAAACCGTCTGTAAACTCTATGGAATGCCATGTGACTCGGCGGTCGTCGATGTGGATAACGTTGTCCATATTCTGCAGCAGCTCTGCGAGCATTCCTGTTTTGCGTAATGTACACCTCCAACATGTCACGCTTTTCGTCCTGCGTATACTGGTCACGTGGCATGTTCCAAATGTATGTCTCTGACTAAACAAACCACTCTGAAGTTATACGTTTCACTACACTTTATTACGCATAATTTGTAGGTTATTACATAACCTCCATATGATAGCTGTTAGTTGGTTGTACACATTCACATGGCCGTATTTATTAGGCTACATAGTACATATCAATGTAATCTAAAAGGGTATCTATTAGGTATTTTAATTTAATTCCTTTGTTAGCTGTATCGATATTTTTAAATACTATTGGATATGCCTATTGTATATAACCTAATTATTTCATTTTGACACGTTTCAGCTTTTGTAGGCACATGATGTCAACGAATGACGTCTAGTTGTTTATGTGTACATTGCATGGAAACGAACAACTGTATCAAATAATGTTGAGAGGAAGAGCCCACCTCATTTTTTATATGCATTTCACAGAAGCCATAAAAAATATATCATCCCATTCGACATTCGCATGTTTATACGCGGTTTTCATATTGCGCCTGCGCAGACACCAACGTAACATATCCCATCCTCCTTCCTTCCTTATTTACCATATCATATGCCTGTTGCAAATCCATAAAACCTAAATATAATTTATTCTTCTTCTCCCTCATTTTCTCAATCATTTTTTTCAATGTAAAGATTTGGTCCACACATCCTCTACCACTCCTAAACGCACCTTGTTCTTCACCAATCAGTCCTTCAGTCACTCGACGCACTCTTTCAACCAAAATACCAGCATATACCTTCCCTACAACACCCAATAAACTTATTCCCCTATAATTTCTACAGTTCCCCTTATCTCCCTTACCCTTATATAAGGGTACTATTACCGCTCTCCTCCAATCCCTTGGAACTATACCCTCCATAAACGCTTTATTACACAACTTCCAAATCCAATCAATCATCACCACCTCGCCTCCGTTCTTGATCATTTCACCAGTAATTTCATCTATAACTGAAAAAAAAGCATTTTAAGAAATAATAATGACCGTGAAGCTCCTTTTCTTTTCTTTTTTTTTCTTTTCTTATTTTTATAATTCGTAATAAATACCAAGAGCACCAACATTACTTAAGAAAATAAATTTTCAGTCATCTGAAGAGGGAAAGCACCATATATATATATATATATATATATATATATATATATATATATATATATATATATATATAATAATATATATAAAGTATCATATAGAGAGAAAAAAAAATATATATATATATATATATATATATATATATATATATATATTTGCTTGAGAATATTATTATAATTTACATAAAGCAATATATATATATATATATATATATTTAAGTGATTGAACTTCAATAGAAATAAAAAATTAAAATAATAATATTATGGCAAGGCTACTCTGGTCCAAATTCCTACACTATTGTCAACAAAGGATCATATTTCAAAAAGTTTTTGTTTATATATGATATAACATTTATCAATATTCGGTAACAAAGTCTGTAACACTTTAGTGTTGCTGTTTCATTGTGTCATAAACTATAGGCCCTATTTTAAGATACTGATTTATATTAGATTGTAATGTAAATCACTTCGAAAATAATACTTCCTATATCGAACTTAAAAAAAGTTTGTTTACATTTTAATTTCGTGTGACTTCACGAATCTGAAAAAATCCTTCCTGATTTTATATTTTGATTTATATAGAATGAATAAAATTCAAAAATCACTAAAAATAATACTATATTGAACTTAAGAAAAGTTTGTTTACAATTTATATTTCGCGTGATGTGACGTCATGAATCTCAAAAAATTCAAAAAATTAAAAAATATCAAATTGATTTTTTCTCAAAAATCAAAAATCACCAACCTTATATATATATATATAGAGCAGATATATATATATATATATATATATATAGCAGCAGCATATATATATATATATATGCTATATATATATATATATATATATATATATATATATATATATATATATATCGAAGGTGGCACCTGCAAACCTTTTTTGTTAGTCTGCAATCTCGAAATTCAGCTAGCTATTGAACATTCTGCTGCTTGCAATTCGCAACTTTTACTGCTGGCTAACAGTCCAGTATTGAAATTGGACAATTTCCAGCTTTTTTGCTTCGCCAGTCAGCTATCGCAAATTAGCTAATTCTATCGCTAATAATTATTTTTCACTACTGAAGTCTACCACAGTCCGCTAACTCTTTATTGGCGGTTAAAAACATAATTTCCGATAAAATTACCTTACAATTTATATATTTATTTAATTTTTATATTTTAATGTTATTTTTATATATAACAATTAACAAGCTTTATAACAATGGGTTAATATATGCAGGTATAGTGAGTATATATATATATATATATGGGAGAAAGATATATGGTTATTATTATTAAGGTTATATGCTATAGCAGTTATATACATATATATATATATACCGTATATATATTATATATATATATATATATATATATATATATATATATATATATATATATATATATAGTTATATATATATATATATATATATATAGAGTCAACATCTTATAAATAGCATATATATATATATATATATATATATATATATATATATATATATATATATATATATATATAATATATGTATATATAATATTAGTGATGGTACGATTATGAAATTTTTTCGAACGACAAAGAATTTGACCAATATCTATTAAAATTTCTCTCTCTCTCTCTCTCTCTATATATAGCATATATATATATATATTATTAAGAGTTATTTATGTATATATATGTATATATATATATATATATATATATATATATATAGATAGTTATATTATATATATATATATATATATATATATATATATAATTGGTATTTAGTACTGAGGTTCTATATATTCAATGCACAATTATCTATATATATCTAAATTATCCTAAGTTCTATCAATAATAATAATAATAATAATAAAAATAATAATAATAATAATAATAATAATAATAATAATAATAATAATAATAATAATATTTATAATAATATAAAATAATAATAATAATAATAATAATAATAATAATAATAATAATAATTATTATAAAACATAAAAAAAGAATAATGAATATGAAAAGTATTTATTAATGGAAATGGGGAGACATTTTAGGTAAGTGGCTGTTCCTCATATATGTATAAAATATTTAGACCAGGGACTTAAATATAAGGTTTACAAGTTTGCAGATGATAGCAAATTAGCTACCTCAGTTAGAATAATGATGGATGTATAAATTTCTTTAAAAAGATAAGGAGGAAAGCTGTAATCAAGTGATGGACTAGAGTTCATTCCTCCCCATAAACCATGGTTCGATCGTGCTTGTTCTCTGGCCATTCAGGCTAGAGACAGTGCATATTGGGAGTGGAAAATTTAATTTCTCGTTCTCCAATCACTCTCGCAAATTTTCATTCAGCTAGAAATTGTTGTAGGGATACCGACGAGCAAAGCGGCTTTCATCAAACGAAAGTGCGCTAACTTCCTTGGTTCTCCTACACTGACAAATCTTTCTTGGTCTCTTGCCAGAAACATCTCTAGCAACTTCTGTAAATATCCCTTTCCTCTGATGGTTCTGTTGTTAATTCTCCAACTGAAAAGGCCAATCTTTTTGGCCTCTTTTTCCACCAACTCAACCCTAGACGATTCTGGCATTTCTCTTCCTCCTCCTTCCCTCCTCTCAGGTGTCCTATGCCTTTGTCTGTGATTACATTTGATCGCGCATAGGCCCCTGAAATCTATGAAGGATAGGAAGACGAGTGGCCCCTGATGGCATTCCTCCCCAAGTTTTGAGGGACTGTGCTTCCGTGCTATCCCCGCCCCTCGTTCAACTATACCCTCTGTCTCAATACTAGCACTTTCCCCTCAGTGTTGGAAGCCGCACATGTTCAAATCCTATTCCGAAAAACGGAAGCCGCTCTGATCCTTCTCACTATCGCCCTAGCTCTCACTTGTATTCTATCTTAGATCTTTGAAACCCTCTACTCAATCCTCACTTAGATTGTTCGGAAACTCACTCCCTTTTTCCAATAGCTGTACGGCTTTTCAGCGCTAGAGGTTCTTCTTGGCGATATACTTCCTTGGCCCTAACCGACAGGCTTTTCTGCTCTGAACTACGTGGGGAGATTCTGGTGTGGTGGCGCTTGACATATCCAAAGCATTTTGACCGAGTATGGCGCGTCACCTCTTCCGGGCTCCCCTCCTTTGGGTTTCCTTTTTCTCTTTGCTTAATTATGTCTAGCTTTCTTTCTAATCGCTCAATATCGCTGTTGTTGATGGGGCGACTTTTCTTCAACAGTGCTGTTCCTCAGGGTTCTGTCTTTACCTCCTACTTTATTCCTACTTTTCATTAATGATCTTCTCACCTGCACATCTAACTCTATCCACTCATATACCAATGACTCGACCCTTCATTCTTCAACTCATTTCAGTTCTGCTTCCTCTTTTACTTCTAGAATTGCCTCTTGTCTTAATCTTTCCAATTCTATTCTTGCTGATCTGGATAGAATTTCTGGATGGGGTGCTCTCAACCTTGTGAAATTCAATTCTTTAAAAACCTAACTTCTGCAAATCTCCTTCTCTAAAACGGACATCTAACTTTCCTATCTCTTTCTACGGTTGGTTTTCTCGTCTCTCCTGTTGACAATATAAACATCCTTGGGCCTTAACATAAACAAAAAAATGTCTTGGAAACCTCATGTCACAACGGTTGCTAGGGCGGCCTCAAAGAAACTGGGAGTTCTGTTTAGACTGCAAGACTTTTTTTTCTCTTCTCAGTTGCTCTAGCTATACAAGGGTCTCATCCGCCCTTGTATGGAGTACTGCTCTCATATCATTTGCGTTCCACCACCTTTACGACTCCCTCGAAGACAAGGAGTCGCTTATAAACCTGTTCTGTTGGTGATTTCTCTATTCTATAGGCACCCCAGCGGCAAGTGCTCGAGAGAACTTCTCATCATTTGCGTTCCACCACCTTACGACTCGTAGCTATCAAGGAGTGCAGTATCTGCGCAAGTTTTGTGTTGATATTTGTAACTCCAGGCTAGTTCGCTGTGGTACTTCATTCTTTCCTGCCACCTCTGTCCTGTGGAATTCTCTTCCATCTTCTGTATGTCATGCTGAATTTAATCTCCCTCACTTTAAAGCCTGCATCTGAGCTCATCTGCATAATTTGGGCTAGAGGGTGAACTTTTGAGCGTACTACTTCATTCCCTCCTGTAAAAAAAAAGTGGTGGTGACAACTGTAAAAACAAAGTCCTTAGATGGGCAGATATGTGGCAAATGAACTAAATCCCCTACTCACCCCATCCAAAACATCATTCAGATTATCCCAGAAAATCGCACTCGTCAACATTACCCTCAGATGGACCATATGTTGCAACCACACATACTTTTACCTATTCCAACTTAAATTTAACCTTAAGAATTCTAGTACTCACACACACAAAATCTACCATAGCTCTCTACCACAAGTCACTCATCAGAATTGCAAATCTTTCTATCCCCCTCTCATTCCTTTCCACACCAACACAAACACATTTCACACCACACCACTCATTTTCACGGTTTCCTTCCATCTTTGTTTCAGTCACAGCCAACAAATCAAATTTGCCCTTTCTAAATACATCCATCACTTCTCTCCTCATCTCCTCAAAATTTATTCCTCTGACATTCCATGTATCCATATGATTCATACATTTTCGGTTATGGCGATCACGACCATCTCTGAGCCATGCATTAGCATTCCTGGCAAAAGATAAGTGGTAGTGGGCAGCCAACCAACTACCACCATCACTTAGTTGCCTTCTACGACACGCAGGAGGACATACGATGTGGGCAATTTTTTCTCCCCACACATAGGGATATAAGGGATAGGGATGTCTGTAAGATGTTGTCTAGAAGAGGGGTGTGGATATAAGTACGTGTATATGATATGTGGATAAAAGATGGTGTCTCTAGGATGTTGTCTGGAGGATGAGTGTGGATATGAACGCAGAACAGAAAGGCGAACCATTAGGCACTGGAACGTCATACATACCATAATCAAAATGGATATATATATATATATATATATATATATATATATATATATATATATATATATATATATATATATATATATATATATATATATTATATATATATTTGTGTTGTTAATATCTATATGTGTATATATATATATATATATATATATATATATATATATATATATATATATATATATATATATATATATATATATATATATATATATATATATATATATATATATATATATATTGTGACGAGCATTAACACAAAAAATTTGCTTTAGCGATGAATCGGAATCGGCAAAATTGTACCGATTCTTTGACCGATTCTTTGGGACACAATCTGAAAATAATTTTTATTCGATCTTTATGATATTTCAAAGACAATGTTGCGAAGTCTGCCATATTGATTTTTAATTTCAGTTCTTCCTTAATTCTATTTAATTAAAGAAAACTGGATTGAGCGGCGCATCTTTACGTATGGCCTAAGATATCATGTTAAGATTTTCAGACAGTCACGGTGAGGGAGTCATTATGCAATGTTTCGTTAGTCATGTTATGTAATATGTTTTGATAATTATATACCAGTGAACTCGTAAGTGAGCATTGATATATTTGCCTTGTAGGTTTGTAATTAATTGGAGTTATTGAATATACATTATGTAATTAATATATTATGAAATTAATATTTTGTTATATAAGAATATTATTAAACAATTTGCACACTTATGAAAGAGTCCAGATTTTAGGTGGATAGGCTATTAACGTTATCGAAAGTTGTTCGTTCTCTCAAAATATCACCCTGGCATACACACACACAGTGCCTTCTTATCCAATTTCACTTTAGACACACCTCCTAGGGCCTGCGAAATTTATAATTGAGAAAATAAAAGTTAAAGGAATTAAAATAGAACTTTAAATTTTTGTTTAGTCAGTTTTATTTCTGCAGACTTTTGTTCTTTTTGAATGAAAACCTTTAATAATTTCCCGAACTGGAATCTGTTTTAAACTTATAATATTTCATTTTTTGTATGTAAACTTAAAGATATATAGTTATAGTTATATATATGTATATATATATATATATATATATATATATATATATATATATATATGTAAGTATATATATATATAGCAGCAAAGATATAGTTATAAGAAAGGTTATAAGTTATATATATATATATATATAGTATATATATATATATATATATATATATATATATATATATTCATAAATTTACTCCTTTCAGATTTTTATTATTTTAAAATATATACTAAAATATTAAAAATTTAAATTAATAACTTAAAAATTAACATTGCTATTACTATAATAAATAATCATGGCAAGCAGTTACCAATCAACCAGCAAAGAAGGATCTATTCCTTGTAAATCAAAAAGTTTAGCATGGAAATTATTCGACATAGCTAAGGATGATCAATCAAAAACTATTTTCAAATTATGCAAAATCCAAATATCAAGAGGAACCAATATGCTTAAACATTTAAATACTAAGCATCCAAAAGAATTAAAGGAGAAAGAAGCATCCAAAAGAATTAAAGTATTCGATCTTTATTATATTTCAAAGACAATATTTCGAAGTCTGCCATATTGATTTTTCAGAAACTAAAAGGAGTAAAACTGAGTTGCAATGTTCTAAGCAAACAACTTTGATTGACACTCTTAACAAAACCAAAATATGGCATATAAATGACTCTGAATCCAAGAAGATTCCCAGACCTATTGGAGAAATGATCGCAGTGGATTTGCAACCATTTTCAATAGTTGAAGACATTGGTTTCATAAGACTGATAAATCATGTGTGCCCAAACTATGTAATTCCTTCAAGAAAATATATAAAAGAAACTATTGTGAAAAATATATATGAATGTGTGAGAAATAAAATACAAGATCAGATTAATGCAGAGGAATACTTGTCTTTTACAAGCGATGGATGGACAGCTGATACTGCAAATACCTCATTTTTAAGTTTACCTGCTCATTGGTTATCTAGCAACTATGAACAACAAAATGCCATCCTTCGAGTTTCACCTTTTCACGTATCTCACACAGCATCTAATATAAGTGATTGTCTTCAAAATGTTATGGAAGAATTCAATATTCCTGCTAATAAAATTCCTGTTATAGTAAGGAATAATGCACCTAATATGGCTGCAGGAGTTACACAAGCAGGATTCCAGGCATTACCTTGCTTTTACACTCTTTGCAACTAGTGAAAAAAAAAAAAAAAAAAAAAATAAAAACTGACGGAGTCTTAAAACATAACAGGGCATATATATATATATATATATATATATATATATATATATATATATATATATATATATATATATATATATATATATATATATATATATATATATATATATATATATATATATATATAAATCACATGACTCTAAGTGGGATTGAACCCTTACCCTTAAGATGGTGATTTATACAAATAATTGTGCGGTTTATGCACGAAATCCCCTACAAATATGATATATATATATATATATATATATATATATATATATATATATATATATGTTATGCAGTATATATATATATATAGTAGTATATATATATATGGTTATATGTATATATATGTATAGCATAATTTGGTAGGGAACTTAAATCGAATCGAATCAGCAATGTAAATTTCTTAATTCGGTATTTGAATTGGTACCGCTGAATGGGAATTTATCCCTTATCACTAATATGAGCATATAGTTATATATATATATATATATGAGTATATAGCAGTTAGTAAGTATATATATATATATATATATATGTATGATAAGTTGTTGTTAATATATATATATATATATATATATATATATATATGTTTCAAAATTATCCAAAAATTCTTAATAATTGTTCACTAATTGGCAAAAAATTGATAACCATTGAAAAAAAAAATAGTCGATTTGCTCGATGATGATGACGACATTAATCGCCCATCACTTATATATATATATATATATAAAGAGTTATATATATATATTAAAGAGAGCATATATATATATATATATATATAGTATAGTATAGAGAGAGTATATATAGTTATATATATGATATATATTAGGATGTACCGAACCAAGTTCCAGCTCGAGCTCCTCAATTTTGAAGTTTCCTGTTCTACTAACTAATTTGGTTCTGGCCGTGCAAGCTTTGTACTGAACTTACACTTTTTCATATGTCTTTCTTAAAAAACAAATGAAAATGAGATTTCTCATCAAATTTTTGATTAAACTCCTATGCAGTTTGCTTTCACTAATTAATTTATAGTAATTAATAGATCTGCTAGTACAAGTAGGAGAGTTTCTTAAAAGCACATTATATTCATTAATCTCACAAATATGTATTTCTTCCTAAGGTTAAAAATACAAGTTTTTATCAGTTTTTTTTTTTTTCAGTAATTCAGCGTGAGAGAGAGAGAGAGAGAGAGAGAGAGAGAGGAGAGAGAGAGAGAGAGAGAGAGAGAGAGAGAGAGAGAGAGAGAGAGAGAGAGAGAGGCGATAGAGAGAGAGAGAGAGTGAGTGAGTGAGTGTGAGTGAGTGTGAGTGAGTGAGTGAGTGAGTGAGTGAGTGAGTGAGTGAGTGAGTGAGTGAGTGAGTGAGTGAGTGAGTGAGTGAGTGAGTGAGTGAGTGAGTGAGTGAGTGAGTGAGTGAGTGAGTGAGTATGAGTATGGTTGTTGGTTGTTGCTTGTTGCTTATGAGTGAGTGAGGAGTGTGTTTTGAGTGAGTGTTTATTTATTTGTTTATTTTTACTATTTATTTATTTATTTTTTGGTTTCTTTTTGTGGAAAAGTTACATATTTGCTTTATTTATTTAATGTTTTAGTTAAATAGACTAGTAGTTTGTTATTTATTTGCTTCAATTTCTATTTTTATTTGTTTGTTTGTTTACTAAGTTTATTTATTTACTTTGTTTGGTTTGCTTGCTACTATTTATTTCATTTGGTTTGCTCCTTATTTGTTTATTTGTTTGGTTTGCCTGGTTTATTTATTTGCTATACTGCCTGGTTTGCTTGTTTATTACTGGCTACTGGTTTATTTGCTGTTTGCTTCACTGGGCTTTATTTATGATTTGTTTGGTTTATTTGGTTTTGCCTATTACTGGTTTGTTTGCCTGTCATCTTTTTTGTTTTGTTTGTTTCAGTACTTCATCGTATTGATTTTTATTTCTATTTGCCTGGTTTATTTTTATTTGTTTGGTTATTTCTATTTATTTGTTTCATTTATTTTATTTATAATTTTTATCTGTTTGGTTTATTTGTTTATTTCATTTATTTATTATTGTTTATATCTTTATTTGGTTTGTTTCACTTCATTTATTTTACGGGTTACTTTTATTTATCTTTATTTGTTTATTTACCAATTATTGAAAACGTAACCTTTTGATTTATTTATTTATTTACTACTGACATTTGGTTTGGCTTATTTACTTACTGGCTTTGGTTTGAGCGGAGTGAGCAGAGCGGAGGAGCGGAGTGAGTGGTTAAGGAGCTTAAGCTGAGTGAGTGAGTGAGCAAGGAGCAGCTTGTTGATGTGAGTGGTTTATTTAAGGAGCTAGTGAGGAGTGAGTGAGGAGCTTATTGAGCGGAGTGAGTGAGTGCTGAGGAGGAGCGAAGGAGTGAGCAAGGAGGAGTGAGGAAGGAGTGAGTGAGTGAGTGAGTGAGCGAGTGAGTTTA
Organism: Trachelipus rathkii; assembly: GCA_015478945.1. Classification (NCBI taxonomy): domain Eukaryota; kingdom Metazoa; phylum Arthropoda; class Malacostraca; order Isopoda; family Trachelipodidae; genus Trachelipus; species Trachelipus rathkii. The sequence continues at coordinate 61,985 of JABUQX010018092.1, forward strand.
TGATGAGTTTGTTTATTTATTTATTATGTTTCTACAAATTCATTATTTATTCATTATTTATGTTTTCTTTTGTGATATTAATTTATTTGCTATGAGCGGAGTGAGCAGGAGTTGAGTGCGAGAGAGTGAGTGAGTGAGTGAGTGAGTGAGTGAGAAGCTAAGGAGTGGGAGTGAGGAAAGTGAGTGAGTGAGTGAGTGAGGAGTGAGTGAGTGAGTGAGTGAGTGAGTGAGTGAGTGAGTGAGTGAGTGAGTGAGTGAGTGAGTGAGTGAGTGAGTGAGTGAGTGAGTGTGTGAGTGAGTGAGTGAGTGAGTGAGTGAGTGAGTGAGTGAGTGAGTGAGTGAGTGAGTGAGTGAGTGAGTGAGTGAGTGAGTGAGTGAGTGAGTGAGTGAGTGAGTGAGTGAGGGAGTGAGTGAGTGAGTGAGTGTGAGTGAGTGAGTGAGTGAGTGAGTGAGTGAGTGAGGGAGTGAGTGAGTGAGTGAGTGAGTGAGTGAGTGAGTGAGTGAGTGAGTGAGTGAGTGAGTGTGAGTGAGTGAGTGAGTGAGTGAGTGAGTGAGTGAGTGAGTGAGTGAGTGAGTGAGTGAGTGAGTGAGTGGGTGAGTGAGTGAGTGAGTGAGTGAGTGAGTGAGTGAGTGAGTGAGTGAGTGAGTGAGTGAGTGAGTGAGTGAGTGAGTGAGTGAGTGAGTGAGTGAGTGAGTGAGTGAGTGAGTGAGTGAGTGAGTGAGTGAGTGAGTGTATTAAAAGTTTATTTTTTTTTTTAGTTAATTTGGTTTGGTTTGTTTATTTGTTTGGTTTGCCTGGTTGGTGTGGTGTGCTTGTTTGGTTTATTTGGTTTGGTTTATTAAAATGCGAACAAGTTTGGTTTGCGGCTTTCAATAACGGCTTATTTTTTAGTTTGTTTACTTTGGTTTGGTTTAGCCAATGGAAGTGGGAATGGTATTGGTTAGTCTGCGCAATTTGGTTTGGCGTAGTTCTTTGCTATATGCGGATTGATTTGGTTTAGTCTGGCATATGTGGCGTAGTTTTTGCCATATGGTTTACTGGCTTGGTTTGGTTTGGTGACATGGTTTAAGGAGTGGAGTGAGTGAGTGTGTGAGTTAGAAGTGTGTTAGTGAGTGAGTGTGTGTGTGTGTGAGAGAGAGAAAGAGAGTTAGTGAGTGAGTGAGTGAGTGAGTGAGTGAGTGAGTGAGTGAGTGAGTGAGTGAGTGAGTGAGTGAGTGAGTGAGTGAGTGAGTGAGTGAGTGGGTGTGAGTGAGTGAGTGAGTGAGTGAGTGAGTGGTGGAGTGAGTGAGTGAGTGAGTGAGTGAGTGATGGAGTGATGGAGTGATGGAGTGATGGAGTGATGGAGTGATGGAGTGATGGAGGAGTGAGTGGTTTTATACTTTGCTCCGAAATATCATGTGTTTCTTAAAGCTGTTTTCATTTTTGAATTGGTGCTTACGAAACACAAGAAATGCTCCAGTTTGCATTCATTTTTGTTAAACTTAGCGCAAAATCGTGAAAAATGCTCACCAAATGTAAGGAATTTCCTTAAATCTGTAAGGTTGCTATTTCCCGTGCTTGCCGAATTTAGCAAGTTCTTACGAAAAAATGTAAACAAACAAGATGGCGGCGTTGTAAGCCCGTTTGAATTGATGAATAAAAATTCAATAAAATTAGCTTTAAATCTAACTTCTTCCAAATGGATAAACTCATCACAATAGTTGATCAGTTATTTGTAATATTAACCATTTATTTATATTTATTCCAAAATTACAAGAGCTGATTCTAATTGTTTGTAAGCAAAAGTGACTTTTATGAAAAATCGTGTTCGTATATGCACAATATTTGTGCTAAAACTGGGTAAGCATTTCTTATCAAGCGTAAGCACAAATAAAAACGATAATGGTCTAACCCGATCGACAATATCACGTTACAAACTCGAGCAAAAATCTACCTTTTTTTGCTCGAGCGATATCATTTTCTGATTTTTAAACTTTGAAGACTTGTAGAACTTTATATAGTATATTCCTAATTTACCTAATAAATTTACTGATTCCGCTTATCCAAAATTTGGCTTACAGAACTAAGTTAAGAGCTCACAATATGGATATGACAACATGCCAGATACTTTTAGAGAGACTCCACTTGTTAATCTGACAGTAGAATATGTAAGGTGTAGCGGAAATCAAAAAGTTCCGTTTCCGATCAGAACTTCTGGCCGGATCTTTTCCAAGGTTCCGGAAAGTTCTGGTACATCCCTAATATATATATATATATATATATATATATATGTGGTGACCCATCAACCTCTATATATATGTATATATTTGTATATATATATAATATATGTAAAGAATAGCAAAGTATAGTTATTTTATATATATATATATATATATATATATATATATATATATATATATATATATATATATATATATATATATATATATATATATATATAACCGGTATATATATAATCACCTTTTTCTCTACCAAGTTAATATAGATTAGGCTGTGCCCTGTCATTTACAAGACTCTTTTCATGTCATATTGTGTCGGTACATATTCCTCTTCTCCCTCCACCTGTTTGAGGTTTCATCCTCTCTTCATTGCAGCTGCCACAACTCCATCTACCCATCTCTTCCTTGGTCTTCTTCCCGCCGGATGTATAGCGTAACATTTTGCCGGGTATCTCTCATCTTCCATTCTTCTAAAATGTCTGTACCATCTCAACTGTTGTTTTCCCACCAGATCCAGAACAGACTCCACCTTCAGCTCGCGCCTAATCTCCACATTTCTCCTCCTCTCCCATCTACTTGCTCCGACTATCAGTCTTAACACCTTCATCTCCACCGCCTCCACCCTACTTCTGGTTTTGGTGGTCAGAGTCCACACCTCCGCTCTGTACATCAGCATCGGTCTTCAGCATCATGCGGGTATAAATGAGCACCTTTCACATTCTTGGCACATGCCTATTTTCTGCAAGCCGCCTCACTCCTCTTGAAAATTTCTCAATCTCCCAGTCATCTCCCCGAATTACTTTCACCTAGCTGCAACTGGGAAGCTCTTCATGTCCCAACATGACCCCATCCACCTGGATCTCGTGACCTCACCCTCTCCCCTTGAAATTCATCACTTCACTCTCTTTGTTCATCCTCATCTCCTCGACCGATGCACTTTCCAACCATCTTGTCCATATTTCCTTCTGCTGCCTCCCTTTAAGCATTATTCACAATCTGTCACATGCCCAGTAATCCAGCCTGCCCTTCCCCCATCATTCCTACAGCCTCCTCCTCCCTCCTTACTCCTCCATTGTACCAATATCGCTAATTATTCCAAATCACATTCAAATTTTGTAGTCCTTTTTCTCGCCGTGTCAATAATAGTAAAGATCCGTCAGGGTTCTAAGGCTTCATTTGTGCATCTTGAGCTGTGCTAAACCACTGCTGGCTAGCTAGGCCTGTTCTGGCTTCTGTTATTAACAGGGCTGCAGAGTCGGAGTCGGAGTCGTGGAGTCGTGCAATTTTCCAGGAGTCGGAGTCGAAAATTCTGTGCAAGTGGAGTCGGAGTCGGAGTAAAATTTATAGAATTAATTATTATTATTATTATTATTATTATTATTATTATTATTATTATTATTATTATTATTATTATTATTATTATTATTATTATTATTATTATTGAAACTGTAAGTATTAAACTGTTAATTTTAAAATGGCTGTTTTATAATAAAAATAAAAATAATTTACATTATAATTGGTTATACATTTGTTTCCGAAACTGAAATATATTTGTTTGTCATGTGTTGCGCTGCGCCTGCATCTTTATGTCTTTACTATAGATGTAGCAGATGGTGATTTTTGACTATCAGCGGATGCGGATAGTAAAAATCACTATCCGCTGATTGAGGATGCGGATTTTAGAGTCTTAGACTCTTAGCCACAAGTATTTCTATATATATATATATATATATATAGTATATATATATATATATATATATATATATATATATATATATATATATATATATATATATATATATATATATATATATATATATATTATATATATATATATATATATATATATATATATATATATATATATATATATATATATATATATATAAAGAAGGTTGGAAGTTTCGTAGCTGTCAGGACAAGTGAAGATTTTCTTCGCATGGTTATAGGGCGACAGAGCTAGCAACCTGGTCCTTTCCTTTTGCTTGTATTACTCTTGGACCAGTGTTAGAATCTTATGCGCCTAGAAGCAAGATCCTCTGGAGACCTCTGCATGGGTGAACGAGTTTTGAAGCCTAATGAAAGAAGATGCTAGTTCTACTGAAAGGGCGAAAACCCTACCTGAGAGTATTAACCAGAGGACTAGCATCGGAAACAATTGCGAAAAGAAATGGTTTTCTAAAATGCTCTAGGGTTAAGAGTTTCGGGTGGCCAGAAGAAGATGTTGGATCATCAGGGCGAAAGCCCTTCCTGGGAGTTGTTATATATATGTATACAGCATATGTATATATGAAAGGAAGAAGAAAGAAAGGTTAGTTATGTTATTATAGTGTATATATGTATAGTTACATACATTGTTATATATATATATATATGCTATTACATATATATATATACAGTGTATATATTATCATATATATATATATATATACATATATACATATACAGCGAGTTAAGTATTAGCAGCAGCAGCATAATATAGAGTTAAGATAGTGCTATTGGCAGCTACATATATATATTGCTATGCTGTTAAGTGCTATATATATGTTGGTTATTACATGTGTTATTGGTAAGAGTTGGCTACTATTGGTTACATATAAGGTGTTATTATATATATATATATACCTGTGTTACCAGATTGCGAGATATGGACCCAACTCTTTTGCACCCCACCAATCTCTTTCCCCAGCCTCAACCCATTTGAAAAAAAGGTTATATATAGAATAATACTTGAAATTAATAATTCTCAAATTATGTTTTAACAAAAACTAAAGCTTCTGAGCCCTTTAAAGGGAGAGTTTGCTTCTCTTTTCTTCGTAAATGAGATCTACATCGCTGAAAAAATGCTCGCCAGCTGCACTTATTGAAGGACATGCTAAGTATTCCCTGCCGAGTTCTGCAAGATGTGAAAAACTTTTACAATTATCACGCCATCAAACCAATGGATCTTTATCCGATTCCAAGAGTTTTCGCTTTTGATAATCTTCGATCAATGACAGAGTGTCCTTTGACACCTCTGAACAAGACTTCATTGCTGCTAGAAGCCAAAAGAACGTTTATGGATTCTGCAATGGCTTCGCTAACAGATAGTAAATGTGTGTCTGTTTCTTCAATCTTTTCCTTTCTATTGGCTGGTGAAATTTCTGGCTTTAGCAGCCTTTCATCACATAGGAATACTAAATAAATTTTAACCCTTTGTGAAACACGTGGTTGAAGAAATTTGGTTTTGTATCTAGGATCCAGAAAAGTTACTATTGCAGATGCGTAATCGTTTTGCAGATTTTGAAATCTATTAGCAAAGACCCAGCGTCACTGTGTCTGTCACCTTTGGAAGTCCCTTACTTTAATAGCAGCATTTAGCACAGCTTTCATCGTTGCAACTAGAGGAATCTCGGTCTGGAAAAAAAGAATTTCTGAGATAATAGTCTTAGTTACCTCTTCAAACGGTTTAAGAAGAGTAATAATTACCTAAAATCGTATTATCATCACCTGTCAAGCCTTTCACCTTTGTGTTTGTTTTAATAATAATAATAATAATAATAATAATAATAATAATAATAATAATAATAATAATAATAATAATAATAATAATAATAATATGAATTAAATTAATGACTATATTACAAAAATGAATTATATTGTAAATGAATTTCATAAATTAAATAACAGAAAAAATGCCTTTAATAACTAATAATTATAATGAATTAAAATATTAAATAAGTAAATGAAAAAAATATAATAAAAAATATAACCCCACCACTGCAGGGTGCTTACCTGGGTGGTTGACCCAGTTTTTTTTCTCGTCCCTTTACACTCTTCTAACCAATCAGGAACACTCAAATCGGCTACTTCAGACTAAAAGACAAAAAAACAACTTTATAAAACCAAATTCAGCATTCAAACAAGGAAAAAAAATCACTCAACAATAACCTAACATTTATACTTACTTCATCCAAATGGAATCAATCGCTGGCTGAAGCAAACAACGGGCCACTGAACAACAGGAACTTCAAAACTTCGGAACTTCTCAGACCAGGAATTCAGACTAAAAAGAACAAGACATCCACCTTTCAATCGATCATAAAAATAATAATAATAATAATGAAAAAATAACAATAATAATAATTAATAAATAATGATAATAATAATAATAAAAAATAATGTTATAATTACCTGTTATACGTAAATCGTCAGCACAGTGGAACGTCTACAGTTGTTCTTGTTTTTTTTTCACACTTATAACGGGGAAAAATAAGGAAAGTTCGGAAACTGTGTAAAGTCTCAATTGTCCCCTTTTATTTAACAAAGTAAATACTTTCTAACTGGAAATATATGAATATCATAAATAAAAAAAAAAATCACTCTTAAAAATAAACACTTATATAAAAAAACAGTAACACTGCACTCCCAAGTATTCCTTGTTGGTGGACGTTCTAGAAGCAAAACCTAAAAAAAAAAGAAAAAAAACGGTAAATTATGAGACAAGACAAACAAAAATCCAAATTACTACATCCCTCCCACCTAAGTTTGTCTCATAATTAGAACGCCACCAACTTCATTCACTCGCTCTTACATTCTACAATCCTTTTTTCATAATCCAATCATACTCTTCCACTCTGCCTCTACTCCTAGTACAAGGTCTTCTTGTACCTTCTACCTGGACCCTATTACCATTCTCATTCCCATCAACAATCACATCTTCAACTTCTACTATTTCATTTACACCTTCAAATCTAAGTAACTTCTCAGACATATTCGCAATTTCTTTATTAATCTCTCTTACTCGTGCATTCGCCTTTATTTCATTCACCACTTCATCCAATTCCACGCAAAATTTACTTGCATCTTCCACTCTCATATTCACACTCCTATCCCTAACATCTCTTAATCCTGCTAACACACTTTCACTCTCATCCAACGGAAACTTACATAACGTATAGGTCTGATTCAAACTCTGCACACCATTTCCATTATCCCACCAAAACCCTGAAAAATAATTCTCACTCTCATCATCCTCATCAAACAATCCTTTTAGTCTGTCAACCTTACCAACTTTATTTTCTTTCTTACGTTTCTTCTTCCTACGTTTTTCTATTAAAACCAACTCTTTACCTTGTAACCACAAATCATTCACTCCTTCTACATTCTCATCCATTCCAGTGTCATTCATCCAAAACTTATACACTGGGTGAGCCTTCAAATATCCAGGTGGCTCCCTCCACGGCCTCAACTGCATCTGATGCGCTCTAAACTCACTCACTCTACCATCTGCCTCCTTCTCAAGCACATAACTAACTCCATTCGACATCACTCTTTTCACAATATAAGGCCCTTCAAACTTTTCCCTCATCTTACTTACATTCAAACGGCCCTTCTCAATCACCTCTTTCAAAACCTTATCCCCTACTTCAAAACTTGCAAACTTTAGACTCCCTTTTCTCCAAACATCCCTATCACTTTCAGGCAATCCTAACCTAGGTTTAACAAACTTCTCAAAATTCATCACATACATACATGGAGACATACCAGTAGCCCTATGTACAGTCATATTATATGCCCACAACACTTTTCCTATCCAATAATCCCATTCATTCTCTCGCTCACTCATCATTCGTAACATCTCACTCAACGTTCGTACAGTTCTTTCAGCCAAACCATTCGAACTAGGCATATACGGAGTAGTCCGCACATGTTCAATCCCCCAATCACTCAACATCTGCTCAAACGCCTGTCCCACAAACTCTGGTCCATTATCACTCAACATACGCTTCGGTTTACATACACACATTGGCAACAAAACCTCTCTCACTACCTTAGCTACATTCGCACTAGTCTTATTCTTCACAGGCACAGCATACGCAAACTTACTCTTATGATCTACCATCACTACCATTCCTACATACCCACATGCAGTCACTGGCAAAGAAACACAGTCAATCACCACTAACTCAAAAGGTTCCCTCACATCCATTCTCAACACAGGAGGTTTTACATACATTCTCTGATACTTTCCTTTCTGACACTCTTCACAAGTAGTCGCCACATCCTTCACTATCTTTCGCAACCAAGGGTTAAACACTCTCTCTTTCATACATTCCCATAATTTAAACTTTCCCATGTGTCCATATCTACGATGAATCACTAAAGCCATCCCTACTGCCCCAACCACAGAAAATACTGGTACATACAAATCTTCCTCTCGCACTTTCCTAATATAATACACCACATTCTCACACACAACAAACTTTTTTGCAAACACCTTAAAATCGTCTATCAACTGGTCCCATCTACACACTTCCTTATTCGACAAAATACATTTTCTCAGCTCACAGACCATAGGACATTCCTCTTGCATCACTTCAATATCTCCCATACTCAACAATTCCTCATCACCCACACCAACTGTTACCATTCCTACGAAATTGGTCATGCATACATCCCCCTTATGCATTCTAACTATTTCCCGATTTCCTTTCAGCAATCTTTCATTTCCTATGTCTACTGACAACCCATTCATTCTTAAAAATTCTATCCCAAACAAAAAACAATACGGCATTAGTTCTTCATCAAGCACAACAAACCTATGTCCAACTCTCTCTAACATACCTATCTCTACTTTTAACAAAACCTCTTCCCAAGCTACAATTTCTCCTGCCCCAATCCCCTTTATCTTTACACTTGTACTCCTCCTAGGTATCTGCCATGTCATTTGCTCAAGCTCTCGTACCACTGACGCATTCACCAAAGAAATCTGAGACCCAGTGTCAATCAACCCACAATATACCTTACCATCTACCTGCACTTTCACAGCCATTCTACCACTCATCCCATGTTCGCAATACATTACCTCTTCAATCTCACCAGGACAAATCATTTTCACATCTTCCTCATCCTCAACTACACAATCTTCTACTCCCTTCTCCAAGACATACTTCCTATCATAACTCTTTTTCTCTATTACCCAATTATAATGTACCCCATTCAAACATTGTAAATGCAGCTCACCTACGCTGTTCCTGTCAATCCCCTCACTCCTATAAATTACCGGTCGTTCCCCGCCATAATGCACACACACAACTACTTTAAACAATTTACTCACAACAACCAACACCTCTTGCAACGGAATCACACCTCCATTACACATAGTCTTTAACTCTCTTACATACTGTCGCACCTTCTTAACTCCTATCTGCTCAGGTTTCTTACACACCTCAGTCATAACTTCCCTCCGCAATTCTTCTATACTCTCAGGCACTCTCAAAACCAACCCATCCTTGGCTAGATCCTGTAAACCATACAACACACTTTCAAACATAGAATCACCTCCACCTCTACTTTCTTTCCCTTTCATTAACCCCTTAGGCAAATACTCAGGATCGATCACCAACGTTTCACTCATTCTCTCACTCCCTGGCATTCGAGACATCAAGTCTGCAATCTCATTCCTTTCACCCGGGATATATTCAACAACATAATCAAAATCACTCAAATCTTCCAAAGTTCTCGCAAGCCTACTATCAACTGTCCTCATTCTCTGCAAATACACTAAGGGTTGATGGTCCGTTCGCACCACAAACTTAATACCATACAAAAACGGACGCAACGATTTCAGACAAAACCTCAAAGCAGCCAACTCTCTTTCAATCGTAGAATACTTTCGCTCTGTCATACTAAACGCTTTCGAAACATAAGCAATCACTCGTTTCCTTTCAATTCCATCAATCACCTGCTCTTGCATCAAACAACCTCCCATACAATACCCACTTGCATCCGTATACACTTCCAGTGGCTTAGCATCCTCACTGTAATCAGGGTATGCTAATTCTACATCTTTCGCAACGACTTCAGCCTTCAACTTCTCAAATGCTTCATTCATTCTGTCATTCCATTTCACAATCGTACTCTTCTTTTTACCAGTCCATTCAGTCAAAGGTTTCATCACACCAGAACAATCTTTCATAAACTTCCTTCCAAACTCTACCAAACCTAAAAATCCTCTCAGCTCTCTAACATTCCTAGGTCTAGGAAAATTCCTAACTTTTTCAACAAACTTCTCCGCTTTCTTTAACCCAGTCGCACTAACCTTGTGTCCTAAAAATTCAACCTCATCCGCAAACCATTCACATTTCTCAACTTTCACTTTTATACCTACATCCTCCAACTTTTTCAACACATCATTCACTAACTTCAAATGCTCAGAGAAAGTCTCAGTCATCACTAATATATCATCTATAAACACCATCACATTCTTACTAGGAAAATCATTCATAACCACATTCATCGCCCTCTGAAAAGCTGCAGGAGCATTGGCCAACCCAAAACTCAAATTCCTAAACTGATAATGCCGCTTAGCAGTCGAAAAAGCAGTCACACACCTACTATCCTCTTCCACTGGCATCTGATAATATCCACGCACCAGATCCATTTTCGTAAAGACTTTCATCCCATGCATACTATACACACATTCTGACACTACACACATAGGAAACCTATCTTTCACAGTCTTTTCATTAACCTTACGATAATCAATACATAACCTCAATCGTCCATCAGGCTTTCGCACAGGCACAATCGGACTATTCCACGGACTTTCACTCTCTTCCAACACACCTATTCGCTCTAACTCTTCACACTGCTCCTCAATCTCATTCGCAACGGGGGGAGGAAAGTGACGAGGTCGCTGGTATATGGGGGTATCTTCCGATAACACAATACGGAATTCAGGCAACTGCGCCTTCCCAAAATCCTCATCGCTTTTGCTTAGCACTTTCCTCCTTTCCCACAACATTCGTACAATCTTTTGTCTCCTTACTTCATTCAAACCTTCAGGCAACTGTATTTTCTCAACCATCTCATCATGCACCCAATCTTTCCTCTCAATATCACCAGCAAAAACATCACATTCTCTCTCTCTCGAGTTCCCTATAATCAAAACAGAATACAAACTACCAACCACATCACCAACCCTTATTCCTCTCACTCTCTTCTTTTTCACATCAGGCACCTTTTGCATACATACTCTAGGATTGTCCATATCTAATATACCATCAAATACATGTGCAACCCTTTTCACTCTATACTTCGCATCGTAACCATCCACCAGAAACATGCTATTCTGGTCGACATCCACACCTACATTCGCATTCCAACCTACCTTTACACTTACCACACCATCCGCTTTCAAAGACATATCTTCCAGAGCAAACACTTCCACACCTTTTACCAATTTCACCTTTACATCCCCTACCTTATTCACATACATCTGACATTTCCCATCCTTATTTACCTTTTTCTCTATCATCATACGATCAGGATGAATAATCATCCCATTCATACTTAAAAACTTATACCCTAACAAAAGATCATACTTCTCATTCTTACTATCAATAACATAGAACTCACCTTCTTCCATACTTATACCTCCAATCTTAACACTCTCCCTAAATTTTGTAACGACCGGTATTACCATATTACTAATCCCCTTAATATTTCCTTTTCCAGACTCTTTCTGATCTTCCTGTATATTCATCCTATCATACGCACTTTTATACACTACACTGACCATACACCCAGTATCAATCAAAGCTCTCACTCCAATACCTCCGCAATAAACCTTAATAGTCATGCACTCATCTACCGGACCAGCTGAAAATACATCCGCACTTACAATCCCTTCCCTAGCAACACTCAGCCCCTTCCCACCACTTAAGGATCCACCAGCTGTAAACCCTACACTTTCTCGTTTCCCGGACCAGTTCCCCTTACCTGATTATTCATACCCACTACTTCATTCACACTTACATTCCTATTAGCACCTACAGCCGTACCATTACCAACAACATTTCCATTACCCAAATTCGCACTACTACCAGGAACTGCATTTTGATTCATTTGCGTCATCCCAGGTTGTCTTACTCCCCAACACCTACCAGCCACATGCCCTACCTTCCCACATAATGTACAGGTATTTCTAGGGAACCTGCACATCCTCGAAAAATGACCCTCAGTCCCACAATTCCCGCATACAGTCTTCCTTACATTCACACCTTGCTGACAATCTCTTACCCAATGATCTATCCCTCCACATCTCCTACATCCAGCCCGTTGAGGGTCTGTGCAATTCATAGCCATATGTCCCACTTGCCCACAACTAAAACACGAACCATTTGCCCATCTACATTCTGAAATCAAATGTCCCATCTTACCACACCTAAAACACTTCACATCCATACCCCCTGCATTCTCTCTGTTCCATGTCCTATTCATATTCTCTCTCACATTCCCTTGATTGTATCCAACATTCTCTCTCATGTTCGTATTACCAACTGGTGTTCTGCTTGCACTCATCGCATTCGTACCTCCTGCATTCACCTGTCTTTCATTTTCACCCCCATAGAAATCTTCTAAAAACTTAACCATAACTTCATAAGGATTGGCCCTAAGAGCATCCCTATATGACTTATACTGAGGCATTGGTGAAGCCCTTTCATTCATTCCCCTACCACTGTACACATCATGCCTCTCATACTCCTCTCTATCTCTTTCATTCTTCTCAAACTCACGATCTTCTACTATCTCTAATACATCCCTCCACTGCAATCGTTCCCTACTCCACCTCATTTTCTCTTTACGCCTCGCATTTATAAACTCTGCCACTGGAGGAGGGATCGTCTCCAGGAATTTCTTCATCAACATTTTGTTTTCATTTATCCCCTCATCCCCAAACTTCACTCGAGCCAATGTTTCCAACCTATGTGCATAATTATCCAATCTTTCATTCTTTCCTCTCCTAGCCT